>ONZK01003635.1:28080-51199 GCA_900322385.1 Pharnaceum exiguum
GGAGGAGAGACATTGTGGGGCGAGAGTGGGTATGGGTATTTAATTTTAAGAGGTATGAAGTGTAGGGATTTTTGTAGATCTGGGGAACTTTTGGGGCTGACTCGTTGAGCCCTCGTGTTCGACTAGGTATACGTTCGGCATCAAACTTAGTCAACAATGAGCTTGAGCCAAGCGTGAGCTGGCATAATTGTCAAATGAAGCCAGCTTAAGCCCACATTGACTCATTTTGGCTCGTCTTATTAAGTCTTTAGTTTTAAATAGTTGTTATAGATTCTTTGTGTGTGATATTGGTGACATAAGTCTAATAAATATGATTTTTGAAATCTCATAACTAGTACAATTTGAAAATTAGTAACAAACACTTGTAAAGAATTGTGGGTGAGTTTAGCTGACTTTGATCCTTAGAAAAAGAAAACGAACGGAGCCTCATGTTTTGAAAATGTGGAGCTTTGATTCGAGCTCAAGCCTTAGATGACTCGTGCTCGGCTCGTCTCACATTAACTCCTAGTTGTTGGTCGTAAGTGACCAACGACTTTGGTGGTGGTTTTGGCCCGTAACATTGTGCGATGGATCATTTTAGTATTCATTGCGGTTGGCTGGAAGGGGAGGGCGATATCGGTAGGAAGCACTTCTACTATTTGTATATTAAATTTGACATCAATGTTGTTTTAATAGTTTTTTTTTATTGCAAACTTGGAAAATTGCATTCCCTGATATTTCTCTTGAAAAATATGCATTTGAACTACTATGGTTGTCTTTTTCTTTTTCCTGTATGGGTGACTTTATATACTGTAGTGGACTAGTCAAAAATATTTTGGTGCACAAATAATGAACAAATTAACAGGGAAAAAATTACTCCGTATTATTTTATTTTTTTGAAAACAAGGAAAAAATTATAATAGATAGGGAATTTGTAATCGTCAAATTTGAACCAAACTTTATAGTATATTGTCATTTTTGTTTTCTAGAATTATGGCTATTTTGATGATGAGCCTTGAAATATAAAGTTGTTTTCTGAGTGCATTAATAGTTTGTAAGAAGTTAATTTTTTTAATAGTAGGAATTTTAACCGGTGAGTCAACTTGAACCTGAAGCCTGGGTCAGGTCGAGCAGTCTTCGACCCAAACTTGATAATGACCTACCTGACTAAATTGACTGCCGGCTACTTACAATGCTTCCTCTTCTTCCTCCATAGATCATTACTGCAATGCGGACACTGTATCAGAAGTGCAAACTGGTACACGGGGATCTCAGCGAGTATAACATACTATATTATGAGGTATTGGACTTCCACGGACTTCCACCAACCTTGGAAGACTTTTGTTTTACGACATGGTGTGATTATCACTGCTTACTTATGTTGCAGGGACACTTGTATGTCATTGATGTTTCGCAATCCGTTGATCTTGACCATCCACACGCACTTGATTTCTTGAAAGAAGACTGCCTTCATGTTTCGGTGAGTATAATGAGTTAGGTACTGGGTTCCTACAATCTAGTCATGTATTATCACCTTACTCCTACTGAACAGAACTGGCTATTGGCATGCAGGACTTTTTCAGAAAGAGTGGTGTAGCTGTAATGACAATTCGTGAACTTTTTGATTTTATTGTCGATCCAACTATTGCTGATGATGCTGTGGACTCTTACCTGGAAGAGGTTTGACTGCTGTATCTTTTCTTTGTCATCAACTTTCTTCTGGTGAAGTTGTTATGTTTTCTTAAGAACCGCATTCTTTAATTTCATGAATTCTCAGATCTTTGTTAATGCGTAATTTTTAACATTTAATGCAATTACACTTCAGGTTCAAGAAAAGATTCTAGCTAGAGGTCATGAGATGTCTGCAGAAGAGCAAATTGCAGACTCTGTGTTTGTTCAGGTAATGTAATGGTTAATGAATAATGATATTATTATAGGTCAGTGTTGTTTTACAGTTGTTTTCAGTGAATCCTTCTTACACGAGTGGCTAGAGATAAAGCTCCCTGAATAATTTTGTTTCTCAATTTTCCAACTCTTTCCTGTGTCTGCCCAGTCATTCATTCCAAAGACGCTGGAACAAGTCAAAGATGCCGAAGGAGATGCGTTTCGGTTAACAAGCGGGAAGGACACTGGAGACATGTACTACAAAACTATCACCGGACTCAAGCAAGCTAATATATCTACCGAACAAAGAGATCAGAAGTCGGAAAATCAGGGGGAGGAGGCTACTCAAGCTGAGTCACCCTCCAGTGACTCCGAAACTGGTACAGAAGATGAAAATAATGGCGAAGATGGAAGCTGCACTGAATCAGACGGGGAGGAGCATTCCGGTAAGAAAAAGCTTGATCCGGATGATATAAAAGCTGCACGCAAAGAGAACAAAAAGAAAGTGAAAGAGGAGAAAAGAGAATCAAGGAAGACTAAGGTTCCTAAGGCCGTGAAGAAAAGAAAGAAGAAGCTCTCTAAATCTCAGAAAACCAGGTAGCTCTATCAAGGGCAAATTAATCTTTCAAGTTTTGTGTAGATTATAGTCTAAAGAGAAACATGAAATGCGAATATCTGGCTTTTTCTTCGCCAGATTGCTGATGATAAACTTGTACTGATAACCAGATCTGAAATTCCGTATGAGTGCATTCTGTAGCTAGTGATATTAAGTTTGTAAGGCAATCTGATTAGTTCCCTTCTCTGCGAAGACTCATATTACTCCCCTATACCCCCCATTTTGATGGAGACCCTTAATGATGTGTTCTACATTTGTACCACGCAGTACCAATTTGAGTTAAGTCTACCCAGCCATGCTGGTGGAAAGGTAAGAATAGGACATGTTGAATATGCTTCCAAGTTGCATCTGATAAACGGAATTTGGGTGGTTCATGTTTTTAATATTTGTTACATATGGGGCCTAATAATAATTTTAGATGCGTCATGCAAGCAAGCTTTGTCCTCTCTTTCACTTGATTTTTATGATTCTCTATTTGTAAGCAATGCAGTTAATGAATTAAGGCAGGGATATTTGAGTGCTGGCAGAAGCATGATCCTAGAACAAGTCAGGGGTCCATCAAAATCTCCCCCCTCATCGAGAAGTTTCTTTCTTCAGTCCCAAACAGGCTAAAAAAACTTTGGACTTGGTCTGTACTTTCTTCAATTAATCACAATCTATAAAGTATGTAAAGGTGGGCAGTTGAAACAAACTCAATTAAAATATAGACGCATCAAAACTTTCAATTGCCAACAAGCAAAATCTTGTACAGAACCGAATTTAGCATGCCATTAGTGTCCCGTGTTTGAATGATTCATTCAGTTTGTTAGCAGTGAATAGTGATCTGGTTTAGTTATAAATGGGGCCTTAATCCTTTAATGTATAAACCTAATTCACATGTTAATTTGGATTTGTTTGTGCCGTGTGTTGGTGGCGATTAAAACAGATACATACTTTATCAAACGTTCAAGTCTTCTTTCTCTTGAAGTTGTCACGCTTTGGAACCTACTGGTTTGCGGGATTCCCGTATTGGAACAGTTTCAGACTTTCAGTAATTACATACTGTATTCATGTATCACACTGACTCTGAATATAATTAGTTGTGTCAGGAGACTTCTAGCCGGGTCCAAGAATCCGAGTTCCATAAGCGTGAATCATGTACTTATATCTGTATTTATTGTTAGCTAATTTTTAAAATTCGGATTCAGCCAGAATAGCATATTCATGTCGGAGAGCTACTCAAGAACTATATCAATAAATAAATAAAGGAAATGCGTAAACAATTTGAAAATAATCTTGATATTTCCTACTAGTCTAACCGTATAAGCAAAATAGAAGAGGTTAAATAAATCACAACCACAGAACCACTCCGAAAGCTAAGTAAGAACACTACATATTCCTATTTGTCTAATATCAATGAACTACTTGTTGGTTTAGCAAAGAAAAAGAAAAATATACTTGTTCAAAGTGCACATTCATTGTTTACCTAGCTAGATTAAGGTTGTGTTACAGTTTAGTTTCTTTTAGTTTAGTTAAGTTTCAGTTCAGTTCAAGTTTAGTTACAATTTTAATTACCTTCAGTTTTTTCAGTCCAATTCAGCATTTTTTATTTTTTTTTCAATTTAGTTCAGTTTTTTTCAGTTTCAGTCTAATTTCAATTCAGATCGTTATAGACGAACAAAACACACCATATTTTATAATTTTTCACTTCAAAAACATAAGTTTATTTTATTAGCTTGTTAATTGAGTGACGGAGATCGTTTTTCAGATTGTGTGGAAAGGTCAAACAGAATTCTACAAGGGAACAAGCATCCTACACGGGAGTGAATGATGTATTGATGTATGGCCAAATGCTATCATAGTCAACAGTCAAGTGGTCTCTATTTTCTTTACTTCTATTCATTCACTTCTTTTCTAAGTGGTTAAAAATTTCCTGCATTTGGAAGACTTGACCTCTTCATTTTTCTGGTTAATCGAGAAGACTTGACCAATTTAGTAATTGTATTCGCGTGTAATTCATGCTAATAAGATCTACTAATTGAGACTAGAAATTTTGTGAAGTCATACAAAATAAAGGATGTGTAAATTTCAAGAACTCTGTAAGTGTATAAGGTTAAAATGCTCATTTTGTATGGTTCACCAACTACTTTATTTGAAATATCTCTGGAAAATTTCAAGAACTCTTTCAAGTGTATTGTTCATGGGTTTCATTTGTGTTTGTAATAACTATCCAACACCTATATCTCCTTACAAAAGAAAAAAAAAATGGTAGATGAAATATTTAGGTAGCGTTTGGCACTATTTATTGTGTTTTTGTTTTTCTATTTCTTTAATTTTAGAAATACTTTTAGAAAATAATTGGTGTTTGTTTATACACCAAAAAAAAATATTTTTATAAACAAATAAAAAAAAGTAGTGCTTGGATTTCTTTTATTTGCTTTTGTTTTTTTTTTTATCGAAAGGTGAGTACTATTCTACTAGGCCCAATCTTTTAATCATTTACATATAAAGGTGGGTGTACGGAGCAAGGTACACCGGGTGTATGATATAATTTATCCTAGTTCTATCATCGAAAATTTATAACTTGCTTAGTATAACGCATGGATTAACTGGATATTATAGTGAATGAAAAACGTAATAATTTATAAACAATTAAAAAAAAAGTGGTGTTTGTTTATTCACTATGGCGGTTCCTTAGCTATGCAATTCTATGATATAAAATAGATGGTTCTAAAAAAAAAAAAGATAAGTAGAATATAGTAGTAGATGTGCCAAGCTCTAACTAGAAGCAACAGCTATTTAATGGGCAGTATGTCCCCATCTGACATGGCCATGAAAATAACGTATCACGCATGGAACAAGAGAAGGAGCCCTCTAATTGCAAGTCGTATAACAAAGATATAAAAGATAGATGCCATTGTGTTTTTATGTCAAAAAAGCCAGCTATTTTGGAACGGAACCAAAGTTATTCTGCCATCAGTTTCTTTTTCTGAGTAATTGTGAGGTCTTACAAATATCTGTTTGTAAGTGAATGATGGGTTACACTTTCGCCACTTCATATTTCGATTAGCCGCTGAAACTGTAAGATGCATGTTTATGAAAGTCTACCTATCATACATCATTAGCTCATCCTGAACTATAAAGCATTATTTGAAATCGTAATATCATCGATCACCTTATTTATACAACTCTTTTTACATTAATAGTCAAACTATGACATTTCTGTGTTATGTATAATCGAACAAGCAAACAATAGTAGTATAGTGAAATAGAGGACTCTATGAAAGAAATCAAATAATGTTGGAGTTATACTCTTATAGAGATACTAAACCACATGCAAAGATTAAATATTTTTCGAAATAACCCTTGATGTATACCCTACTGCATCGTTTTTTGTTACACAATCATCAATTAACATTTTTATGTCATAATACCCAATCTCATATATGCAACATATTCAAACATTTTTTTTAAAGGAGTGATTCACAACCTTTATGGTCCATATCGATATGATAATAATCCCCTCAACAAAAAAGAAAAATCCATTTGATAGTGATGACGGATCAAAGAGGACCTCCAAATAATGACCCGTGTGATCATATTTCCATTTAACTTTCCTAGGACAAATTTCAAAATTTTGTATTGTAGTTGCTAAATCAATTTTTTTTAAACTTAACATTTCCATCAATGATAGAGAAAGGTCTAACTTTTAATGCTCTGAATTCTACTTTGACAAAAAAAAAGTATGGGAATACTTCGACAAATTTGACTGTTTGATAACTTATGAAAAATGTAGTCTGAAGACTTGTGCCACAATCCTATCGAACATGTAGATACTCCGTACGAAAGATGGGAGTTTATCCATAATTGAGGTTACTTCCCTTCGGAAGGTGAAGTACTTTTATTGTTCAAGTTGATTGCAAGCGTTTGTTGTTACAACTCTTGACGATGTAAATTAGAACTTTCTCCTTTCGACCTTGTGGAAGGTTCCCTTATTATTTTTATTTAATTTTTTTTATTTGTTTAGCTAAGGTGATTCTAGCCATCAAAAAAAGCTAAGGTGATTCTGATCTACCGAAGTGCGCCACTCTGAAAAAGTCTCTATCTAGGTGCCATTTTGATTCACTCACAACATAATCTTAAGTTAGGGTAACATGCAAAAGAAACTAATTCAGCCACCTAAACTTCACATAGCAAAACTTCTACCATATGTCATTATGTCAGCCTCGTTACCGTACAAAATTCTATCTCACTTTTGTCCACTTCGCCTATGTACACCACGAAAAATGTGAACCAACTCCCCTTATAGCTTACCTCCACTTCACCCCATAATAAAGTTCTAAACAACAAAAGAAGGGAAAATGACCACTTTCCATGTGACTGCCTAAACTACCCCTAGCTTAGCTACCTTCTTGTTGTTGTTCCTCTACTACACCACCCACCATGCCACCGTGGACCCCAGGCAGGCCCACGTTGACCCACTGGCCCACATTCGCAGGAAAACAGTCCACCTTGTGCCTAAGCTTCCAGTCCATTGCTTGGCAACCCCTAGAGCAGTAGTTCACCTTCCCACAAACTGAACACCTTCGGAACTCGTGGGCGCGGGTCTCGGGCCTCCCACAGCCCGAATGCGAGCACAACATCATGTCCGGCCCCAGCTTTGACGATTTTGTAGTATTATCCCCATCTCCTCCTTCCACCCCGAACCACTCGACTAGAAACCGATTAACTGGATGTTGACTCGGGCGTGAGCCAGCCACATTAGGCCCATAATCACTTAGCAAAGACAAAATTCCTGGCCCGATCAGGCCCGGAAGGTGGTGCTTCTTGCTAAGGGTGGCCGTCTTCGGAAGGAGGGCGATGAGCTCACGCGCATTGGCTTGCACGAGGAGCTTACGCCCCTCCGCGACATTTTGCTTAATGCCATAGCCGTCTTGGACACAGTGGCCGAGCTCCCGGAAGGCGTCCACGTGTCCAAGAGAGGCGGCGCGTGCACACAACGCTACCCCGGCGCGTAGGTCTTTGTCTGACTTAGAGCCGCCACTCCCATTAAATTGGATGACCGCGAGTGAATACAACGCAGGCGCGTGTGATCTGATTGCTGCTTTTGCCATCAGTGACGCGCCACTCCCTCTGTTTTCTAGGCAGTAAAATCGAATCTGCACGTCAAAACAGAAATTCCACATCAATAAAAATACGGCAAAAAGTAACCAAACAAAATCTAATCAAACTGACCCAACTACAGTAAGTTTAACTTTATAAGTAACGAATGTGACAACAAATAACAAGGAAAATATAATCAACCCAAGAAAAAGTAAACTGGGAAACGTATCAACTCAAAATAAGTAACAGAAAATTAAAAGGAAAAATATACGTGACCCACACAACTGTACAAATAAAAAATCAAACTTTCCTTAACCAAGCACTAAAATCAAGTCTTAAAATAAGGGGAAACAAAATAATTGCACTTTGAAGATCGAGAAAATTGCAAAAACAAAAGGGAGAGAAAACCGAAGTGACAAAACAATGAAACATCAAACATCAATGAATAAAATAAAATATTTTTATAAAAACAAGTTGTTAGAAAACAGTAGAGTCACTACAAACGCATCTTATACGAAATGAACGTAACATAACATAACATTAATAAGTTAAAGGACGTACGTACGGTAAAAGAAAGAATTAATTTACCATGCCAAGAAAATAACAGGCCTCAATGCTACCAGCATTAACGCAGAACTTAAGAAAACGGTGAGCATATTCACACCAGTTTTTGGCACGTAAAGCAAAAACTCCTGGGCTTGCTTTTGTTAGCACCATTTGGCTCATACCCAGCTTGTAAAATCTCTTGCATCTGTAAATTCAATTCAATAATCAAATTCATTAAATTTATCAAAAATGAAAAGATCTTTAAAATAACATAAAGGGTTGTCTTTAAAATTACTTGGGATACAATAATATGAAACGGGTTGACACAATTTTTTTTTTACGATAACACGAAAAAAACAACTTACACTAAGAGGGCATTGATGAAATCAGGAGGGGAAGAAGAGGAAGAACAAAGCTTAGAGAGAATGGTGATGACTAAATCATCAGGTAATTTCTCAAAGGGTGGCTCTAAGGACGAAAGTTTGATTCTTTTCCTGTAACTCATTGTTTGTTTTCAATTCTCCTACAGTTTCTTAGAGAGAGAGTGGAGTAGAGATGTGTATGTGAGGGTGAGAAGCATAACCGTCGAAATGTAATTTGTTTCGTAGGAGTATGGTATGGTAGTAGTGTAGTAGTATGTTAATAATGTTTGATGATGATGTTGTATATATTGGGGAGTTAAGGAGGCAAAAGACAAATGAAGTTATTGAGTTATGTATGGGCAGAAGTTTATATAGGGAAGAGGAAGTTAAGTTAGAGGAAAAGGAGGAGGCAGAAAGTCTTGCTTGGCTGATGGAGACCATCTTGGATTGGAGCAAATGACGTAAAAACAATTACTTTACTACTGGAGTATGTGTATTATGGAAGAGTGTTTAATTTTATTTAATTTTAGTTTTTGGGATGAAAGTGAAAACGTACTAGAGTTGTTTTACACTTACTACTAACAAAGAATACCAAATCATATGTGATTTACCACGTCATTTGTGTCCTATTGTGTGTACTCATTTCCAAATTTGTGTTTTCCTCATTGCCATATTAGCCTTTTTGATCTTTTCCTTTTTATAAGGTTGCCTTGTATGTTAGTCAAAATTAAGAATGGCGGTTTATTAGCAATTCCAAACCAAGATCTCTAGGTTCAACAAATGGTACCAGATCATTTTGAGTTATTGATTTTATTTTTTTTCTTTAAGAGTATCCTACAACATTCTCGGATAGATTTAACATGTACGGATTTCGCTTAAAAGAGTGTTGTAGAACATGTATATTAGCCACATACTTCCTTCGATATATTTGCATCTTAGACTCAGGTAGAGATTTTCATCTACACAGTTATACAGAGTAATAGTTTGTCTATTCGGCAATTTCCCATTTTAATTGTACAATACTTAACTAAATTCATGATGTATATATGCAGAAGGAATGTCTTACAATAATAAGAGAGATTTAATTCCAACCAAAACTTAAACAAAAAAATTGTTCAAAGGATAAATTAAAGAAAGAAGAACTAACCAACAGGATAACAAATACTAAAGCTGACTTTTAAATATGAGTTAAATGAGCATGAATTATTGCATTGTTTTTCTCGATTTTTATAGCTTGTGCAGTGTTATATTATTTAGTTAATGAAAGTTTCTTATTTTCTTTATGAAACTAGGTGTGATTATTTTTTTGTTTTTGGTGCACGAAATTAGTTCTATTTTTTCATCACTATCTGTCAAATTTTGTACCGTTGAAGTGCTCATATAAATTTATAAGCAGAATTAAATCAAAATATATGTGTTTACTTATAAGAAACACATTTGATTCTTTGAACTTCGAATAAAACATATGTTTAAACTCAAAAACATATTACCAAATATATATTATATAATAAGATAGAGTACAAATAATGAAATACTTAATCATATGATTTTTTTCCCTCTATACAGAGTCTAGTGACATGGTATCATAAATTATATGATTAAATTGATCATAAATAAAATTATATTTTTGGCAAGTGTTTAGAGGTTTTATTGAGGTGCATGTGACTGATTTTAAGGTGCATTCAATTGAAATTTTGATTAATTGAACTATTTTATAGATTTTTTATTTTAAAGGAAGACACATAGGTAAGTGAGTATTGAGACCGCAATCTCAAGGTTAAATGTGTGTTTTCTTCTGCTTAAACAACTGTCTCTTCTCGATCATAACTATTGAAAAGTGGAGATCAGCCACAAAATTCTCATCAATAATGGCACATAATAATAGGTTATTTCTGTAAATCTAAAATAGTTATCAATACATTTTTTTTTTTAAATACTACTTATTTCAACCTTAAATTCGAACATAAAATTATATCTAATTTATTTAATGTGCTTTAGTACAAAGGAGTTCACGAACAACTCATAGAACATTTAAGATTATGTTATCATTGTCATATATTCTTTCACAATGTTCAATAATATATTCTCATATAATTTTTTTGGTGTAAAGGGAGGCACTGAGACCGGTAAGAATCGAGCCCCCAACCTTAGGGGTTGAAGGTGTACTCTCTACCACTTAAGCAACTCTCTCTTCTTTATTCTCATATAATTAGCGTGCAATGAACAATTCTTACCTTTCTAAATCTAAGCACGTGTTGTCGGTATTATTGCATATATAAATACGTTATTTTCATTTGAAGGAAATTAAAGAAGGGCACAAATAAAATAATATAACAGTTGAAAACCCTTATCTCAAGATTGGTTTAATATTCATGTAGTAACTTATAGAACTTCATGTTAAAGGCAACTAATTGTGTATAAGTAACTATGAAACATTAATTATTGATCAACAAACTATTAAGCATTGATTAATTGGTAACAACTTCAACTTATCACCATATAAGCTAGCTCTACCTTTCAATAAATAAATAAATATATAAGCTAGCTCTAAGTTTTTCTTGACCTGGCCTTGAGCAAAAGAATACTTCATTTGTTAGTAAACAATACTATGTTTTATTGTGAATAACTACGACTAGAAATTTGACTTCACTACATAATTGATAGAGGTTTGAAATATTATTACTACTATCACTTCTTCAACATAGTTTAAAATTGTTTGAATAGCTATTCTAAACCAATTAAATTTAAAATATTTCATCAAAGCTTAATTATATTCGTTGCCAATAGTAAGGAGTACTCCTACTACTCGATCTTGTCAACCTTCTTTTATTTTTTTAAATAAATTCTACTATGCTAATTATTTTTATATACTTACGATATTGCGGGTTCAAATATACGAGTCATTCAACAATTATGTTTCTTATTATTGACATATACTTTTCACAACAAGTTTACGCAATTGACATATATCCTCCAAAACATTTACTTTGCAATGAATGTATATCACCTAATTTAAAATTAAAGCAATATCTAAAGCGTTTTTTGTGCATATCGATGGATAATCATGATTATTTTTATACGACACGAAAAGATATAATGATTGAAAACCCTGGCTATTTGGAACCAATGCGAAAGATATATAACTAGTTAAATCATTAAATAGTATTTATTGGTTGGAAACAAATTTAACTTATCACCCTACTAGCCAATTCAAGTTTTTCTTACCTCGAAGGAGTGCTTCGATCAATTTCTTTGTAAGTATAACAAGTTTCATATATCCAAGTAAATGATCACATTGGCAATAAATTTACCATCAAAGAGGAATAGATGTTTTAGAATTATTCTTGTCCGCAACAATAATCAACAAAAACAACACCAACATCAACACCAATATCAATTTACCTAGTATAATTCCATTATGTGAGAGATGCTTTTGAAATTGACCTCATACGTATTGCTAGATTGAAATATTGGCCAGGAATTTTACAAAAAATAAGAAATACCAAAATGTTATTGCCATTTTTATTTATTGTTTGTATTTTTGGTTGAATTTCACATATAAATATCCTTTCACTCAATAATGATAGTATATCTGTATTCTTGTTAACAAAAAAAGTAGTAGCATCTCTATTCTTTTTTATTTATTTCAAAACCTAAGGGATCACAATTTATAATTCTTATTCATAGTATATGACCTAAACTTGACCAACTCTCTACGTTCTTGACATGCACGACAAAAGTGGGAAATGAATTCAACCACATTTCAATTTTCTAAATTGACTGACGAAGCTTGCATTTCAAGTAAAGAACTTGTGTTTGCACATCATTATAGCTAGCAGCCGATATTTGTAAAAGGGACAACAGTCAACTACTCAACTTACGGGATAAACTCAAATCAGTCTCTTGGGATAAGCAGAAAAAAACCAACAAACCCCTTTGTTTGTGAGAGGTCATACATGATGGCTCAGTGGATTAATTAGAAACTACAGGAGCAGGCAAATGGCAATGCATTATCGCTTGCAAGGGGTGCAACCCTGTGTGTTGTATGAGTAGCGGCTAATGTAATGGCTGCGAACGATGTAGCGTGTGAGTTATGATTATTTGTGAAACAAACATTTCCCACACGTGGCCCGTGAGTTTGTCACGTATGCATTGTGATTTATGGCATTTATAAATAAATATCTCCCTTGTTGATTGATTAATTAATTGATTTATTGATTGGTGCAATTTTAAATTTGAAATCCGAACGTTGGCGCATTGGTTCTGAAACAGATGGTTGGCTAGTTCCGTATAGAAAGGTGGGCGCTACTGGGCTCACTCAGTCACACACACCATTGTGCGAGGCCCGTTCCTCATTTCTTTGTAGGATGTATATTTATATTTTTTTAGTTTTTTACTGAAAATTTTAATTCATAATTTAATCAAATATTTAAGCTTTACCTTATTTTTCCTAAGGAGTTAACTAATGTTGTTTATATTCGCAAGTAATCAATAAGGGTACGATAGTAACTTTCACCAACTCCTTAAATATGTGTGCTCACCTCAAAAATGACCCTAGGGCTCTAGTAGGGGTTGAACCTTGGTATTTTGTATGGAAGACGAAGGCAACTACCACTAAATGTTTGTTAAATTTGCACGTACATACTAATCCAATGATTGTGGGCTAGATAATTTTTTGAAAATGGGAAAAATATACTAGAACGAAAAAAACCCTCACACACTCATTTGCAGATGAAAATACAGCATACTCCCTCCATTTCTGAAAGTTCTTCTGGTTTGGAGGAGTGCACGCGTTTTAAGAAAATGGGAAAAAGACTAATTTACCCTCAACAAGTGGATGAGTGAGAATGAGGGGCATGGTATTTGTGGTAATTTGGATGAAGTATAAGAGGTAAATGAGCCATTTAGCAAAAAAAAAATCATGGTAGATATGAAAATCGGAATAAGTTTTTAAGATATAAAAAAACGGAAAAATGGAAGAACTTTCAGAACGGTGAGAGTAGTTTGGTGAGTGGATCATGGATAGATTCATGGTATTACCGTGTGATTGTTGTGAGTTTGTGACCAATGAAAGGAAAAAACAAAGAAAAATCAATCCAAGCCGGATAGCATCACTTCACAGCATCACTTCACGTGAAGTGATGAGAAAGAAGTAAAATAAATCAAGCGAAGTACTGGAGCTGTGATGCATACACAAACACTTGTTGTCAATTTTCAAATATTTAATTAACTCAAGCAAAGTACTGGCAATCTACTCCTTTAGCTATATAGTAATACTGATATAGTGATATGGCTATAATAATTATCTTGAATTGGATCAGGCCGAACTATATGTGGAAGTCTCTCTTTCTCCCAACTTTGTGAACGCGCAGAAAAGTTTTCTTGAATGGTAAGATTGATTAACGTAACCGTTTAGGCTAATGCGACATGAACCCATGATTACATGCGCATACACAAAACTGCAACTTGGCTTCACACTTCATAGTACAAGTACAACTTGCACTTTGCAGTCAAAGCAATGACTTCCTTTATTTTTTTCCTTTTACTCATTTCCTTTATCTTGCAATGATTTTAACTTCTGAAAAACTTTTTGAAGGTAGTATATCCGTATGGTTAACCAAGATATAAATGATTAGATGGGGAACCATATATGAAAGTATGAAACATCTTAGAAAAGTCTAAATTAATAGCTTTCATTTTCTTTTCTTGACCTCACTGTAAGCAAATAAAGCAAGTGGAGTCATGTGTGTGCTCCACCCGGACCACGCCCACGCCCCACTTCCCCTAGTTTGGAGAAGGTTTTGCACTTACTTCGTTGTTGTTCACTAGCTCTTACGAGAATACGAGTTTTTTCTTTTCTTTTGGCCATGGGAGGTATATATGTTGTCATCTTGACGACATCAATTATCAATCCTTGATCATCCGACCAAATTTGGATCCTCTTATCTACATAATATATTCACTTGGAAGTGTAATGTATTAATATTTAACGACTTAGATTTATTCTAACAAGTAAGAAAAGGTGTAAAATGTAATTACCTTTTTGTACATGTTGGAACATATATATATTCCCTCAAATACTTATAAGCGATCATTTGTAATGGGGAAGATCCAAACTCTAACTTCTTATAAAAATGCCAAAAACATGATCGATACTCATAAGTACCATAAGCCCTTGGAAATCATCATGTACTCTGTATATAACTATATAACTAGTTGAAGAGATTAAGATGAAATATAATGATGATGGGAATTATCACAAGCAAATTCGAGATGATTTGATTAAGAATAGCAATATAATTTATAGTATTTTTCCAAACTAACAATTTTTCAAATCTTATTTCCAAAATAACAAAATTGGTCAACCTTTTTAAAAAGAAACAACAATTTGAAAAATAAAGAAGATATCTTTATTAGCTTTTTAAATTTGGATATCATATGGATTTAGGGTGTCTGCACCAGTCCGGCTTTGAAGTCTCACAACGGTGTGTCAATTCGTATACCACTTCAATCTCGAACGTTCGTGTTTTATTAATGCATTAAAAAGAAAATGCATTGACAAATCATTCATGGTATTATAAAGATCACTCCTAGGTAAATCTAACAGAATCGGTTATGAACATATGTAGCCAACACATTGTTGATTAAACATGTTAAAACCTTGTTAGGCAGTTAATAGTTAACATTAGTAGTTAGTAGCTAATGGTAGCAGTTAACGGGAGTGAGCTGTTTGGTACATTAAATAATTTTTGCAATTAGCATTTATCAGTGTAAATAAAATATCAAAGATATGAAAATGATGTCATGAAATGTTGTTTTCAATCTACAAATACTTACCTACACCCAGTGTAAGTTTACACTAACTACAAAAACTTTCTCTAAAAGGTAAGAAAATTTCTCTTTTCTTCTTTCTAATAAATTAAGAGGTGAACTATAGTAGAGTGGTGTAAACTTACACCCGGGTGTACCAAAAATTTGTTAGTTTTCAATAGGGTTTCTCTTAAGAATAGTTTTGTACACTAATGTCACCAAACAAGGGAAAATAACATGAAAATGCTAACTATTCTTTGTAAACTACTAATTAATTAAGTACCAAATAAGGCCTATGTTTATGTGTTTTTTTTTGGTTTCTTTGTTATTCTCTTGCACTTTATAATAGCAATTTCCTTGCTGCTTAGGATGAAAAGTTAATATCAATATAACGAAAACTTACGTACTGTTTATTTTCATCCACGCACTTGTTCTAGCTTCAATTACATCATACGACGAAAGAGTCATGCTATTGTTATTGAATATTGAATTGCTTTGGTTCTACCGTTGTTATCATGGCTAATGTAGCATAAAATCGTTGATTAATTAGGCAACAACCTTAGATGTAGTAGCTTTAATTATTCCGAAACCGGTCTTCCCTATCCGGTAAGGATGAGTTGTTCGAGTATACACCAACCCCGGCCCATGCAGAGTCTGATAAACCTTATCCAAACCATGAATAGAACTTCGACAAATGGCTTAGACTTAAATCGTTAAAGATTGTTTTTATATAAACCAAATGAGTCACCGTGAAGAATATTGTTCCACCTCGAGGAGGAAGAGAATATTATTCCACATTGAAGAGATAGTAAAGATTTAACTAATTTTAATTATTGTAAATTGGCTTTAGATGAAACCCCCTACAGACCTAAGTGTGATAGTGTCCTCCATCAATGTTGGGCTACAACTTAAAGTGCGCACGTACAAAGTCTTAATAGTCACTTTGGGCAATTAGAATAACGGAGGAGGAACGATTCGAACTGAAAATATAGATTGTGTTTTGTTAAACTTCGTATTTATTTAGTTAAGTTCACTTTTCTAATTAAGTTTAGTATATTTCAATTCATTTTAACTCATTTTCCTCAAGTTTAGATCATTTCAGGACAGTAAAGACACTTTATGCATCCTATATACGAACAAAACACATCATATCCCAAAAGTTATAAGGCTTCAACCTTTACTAGGAAGCCAAGACCTCCTCAACCATAATCCATATAATCCAAGTCGACAATTTGCATGTAACACGTCCATACAACAAGAAAACAAATAAAGATTATGGTTCAAAAGCTACCAGCCAACTTGACTACTAAAGTTATGGCTGATGAGGTCTTAACTAAATCACTAGATAATATTTCTTTTTCCCAATTAATTAGCTTGATTTAGGCTTTAATTTGTAGAAATTGTGTCTCTAGTTTAAGCTCTTCACGTACGTACTCCTATTCCTATAGCTAGTTGCAATTATATATATGTAAATGACTCTCATATATATAACTGGAACACAAAACATGGTTAATTAACTTGAAGTACTGTACGTATATGTGCATGTCCTGATGTCCTCTTATGAGTCTTATCCATATATATAATGTACGTAATCATTTTTAAGGTACGGTGGTTACCAAGTTTGGTTTTCTTTTTCAGCCTAAAAATTCCTTGGCTGATTCAATATCGTTTTCTTGGTCGATTTCTTTTATTATTCGCACTTCACGAGCATGCACGTTGCTCATAACAATTCGCACGATTACAAGTTTTCTAATTACATCCACTTGATCATCGGCTAACAAATATTTCATAAAAGACTCGGGAGTTCATTGCTATCCGATCTCCTCAATTTACCCTGTATCACACAAACAGCAGGCATTGTGGAACAATAATGTTATACATGAAGAGGCTCAGCCGCTCAGAGGTTATGTTGAACTGAACTAACTCACCGCAAAAAAAAAAAAGATCGTAGAGTGGATAATTAGTTAATTAGAAGTAGATTCAATTTGAATTAAGAGTTTTCTTCAATATGGTCAGGAATCAAAGATGCCTTGTGGATTAGAAGTATCAACCTACACGATTAAGTACGAGATTGTGGCTACTTTCCATTTTCTATCAGCCTGGCCTCGCTCCTTCTCTCTTTTAGTAAACCAGAACCAAAAAGCTTAAATATGCTAAAAAAAAATATAAAAAACTCGCACCTGAATTCATCAATTCACCTAGACAGCTCATATATGTATGCTCGCATCACTGCCCTACGAAATGTAAATTAAAGAAATTTAACAAGCCACTTTTATTGTTAGGTCGTCTTAGATATTTATTTGCGCGTGCCCTTGGGCAACAAATCAACATTGCTTAGATTCTTAAAATAGCTCTTATTTGCTGCATGTGTTAGAGGTTAATCTATCTTAACATTAAGAGGCCATTTGAGAATGTTTCAAGTTATTTTTACACAATATTAGAAGGCCAATTTTGCTCGCTGTACTTGGCTGATTACCCGTGTCATATGCGGCCACAAGGAGCATGCAAAGGGAACCTAACGCAAATGTTTATTTATTTCATCGCTGTCGCGTGTTTCTTTTACCTTTGTGTGCTTCATCACCAGTCGGCTCGATCATGTACATATTAGATTCACTAATTAGCGTACCTCATCTTCTTGATGTTATTTAACAATATATATTCTGAGTGACTGCAATTACCTCCGATTACAAGCAAAGCCTTCATCATCATAATCTATCGGATGTTCCCAAGTAGCTAGGCTTCATAATAATATTTTCGTTGAGCGGTTTCATGTTATACGATTTCATAAAGATTAATTATGTTTATTCCTCAATTTCTTTGACATGTATCTTTGCCAGTCTTAGACGTGAACTTGTTAAGGTCCAGGGCCTATAAGTTGAAAGATTTATCATATATCTTTCAACTTTAGGTGATTATGGACTATAGCAAATTAAAATGGCTATGAAAACCTTCCAACACTTCTTATTTTGGTGAAATTGTTGGAAGTGAGTATTTCAATGCAGCAATGGGTCAATCTCGGAAACAACCTCTCTGTTTTCTTAAACATGGGTGTTTTCTTAAACATGGGTATGATTGCGTATCCCGACCCCGAACACCCCCATCTAATGGGGATACACTCGATTGTTGTTGTTGTTGTAGACGTGAACTTGTTAGGAAAACTAATTTTGAGCATGCGTTGATCTCATCAAACTTGCTCGTCACTGTTTTTTCTGTTTACAAGATACTAATCGATCCAATCTTTTTTCTTCAGCATAACGACCAGCTCAGTTTTCTTCTTCTTTTGTTTATTAATTAGAGTGCGACGATATTGTTAATTAAATTGAAAAAAAAATTGGTTTTCCGATTCATTTAATTACTTTCTATCATCTGATATTCATCTGAGATAGATCGGATCTCAAATCTCATAATAGAATGTAGACTAATTTGGTGACATACATCATTGGATTCTAATGAACGCAATTTGCAAATGTATGCCACTATATATATAAACTAGAAACCTACAAATGGACTCTCTTTTATATAATGGTTGAGATGAGACACTATTGAATTATGCATAATTCCACTTGATCAAGCTCTCTTTATTTACGAATACTTCTACAAATGGAGTCCTACATACTCTTTTTGTCCGAAAAATTATTAACACTTATCTTTTCTATCCGTGCATCCAAAAATAATATATAATTACACTTTTTTTTCTGGAAAGATTGTGTAGCTTACATTCATTCCTATTATTTGTATACAAAAAATTCCGTGAACTGAGTCATTAACGACATAAAAGGTTGATTAATGACTTTTCGGAGGTTATTAATGAGCCCATGTTGGTCATTAATAATCTTGTCTTATATATGAAATTAAATGATTCACACAATTTTTTTGATTATTGCACTATACTTAAATCAGATAATAACTTCGTATAAAAGATGCTAGCAAGTGTAATATCTATTTAGGGACAGTGGGAGACTAGTAGTACATATATAATGGACACAAGGCCTAGAGGCCTTCGAATATTTCTTTGTTTTTTTGGACGAAGAGGTTTTCATAAAGATTTTCGATCTGTGTGTCATTCTGAAATCCCGATTTTCGGGGTAAGACTACGTACATCAGACCTACCCCATTTAAGACAACTAGCTGAGTTGTTATTGTTGTTGTTGTACATGTAATAACATGTATAACTTTTTTACATCCAAGAGACCGTGACAATATGTCATTTGATCACAGTAATTGAGCTGAGATAGATATGTGTACTGACGTATTGTGTACATGTAGGGCTAATAATTGAAACAATACCCCAAGTGTAAGTATTGCCCAATCTGTTGAGACAACTTTTGCTGTTCTAGGGCATTATTTACTTTCACGGTAGAATCTCTCACCCGAAGTACCAGCAGGCCAGGTTACAAGTAAGCATTATTTCGAAGTTCCAACGGTCCAGTCCCATGCGAATCTCATAAATTAATCATGATCACGAGTCATGATTAGCTACCAGTTCTTATACAGAAACGTTAGATGCTTGCTTTCCCATTTGTTTCTCGTGCATGGATATATATGGTATAACATGTTTGAAATACTGCCGACATCAAAGGAATTAAGCTAGATCAACAGAGCGCGGGGCATGAAATGGTAGGATCGATCGCATATACTACGTACATCACAAAGTTAAGTTCCTCGTAGGCTCGTTATAAGGAGTAAGGACACGTATATCTAATTTGCATCTATGAACTACGATATAGTAGCTAGGGGCATGATTAGAGATTATTCTTCAAGGCTTAGAAATCCTTTGTATTGTTGTTATGAAAGGAGGCATTGCAATTAGTACATCGATCAATCGATCATGTGCTGGTCATCGATCACCCATCATGGATGGACCAACCGGGAGGAACGTAACCTAGCTAAGCTACATTGTAGTGGTATGAGCCTGAGTCCGGCCAACTTACAAAATTATACAAGTTTAATCATATGAATGCTAATGAATTAAGTCCATGTCGGAGATGAAGAATTCAAGTCCAGATCACGGGAGATTAGTTTTATTACTGAAATTAAACCACCTTCTTTTATTTGGGGGTATGAAGAACATTAAAGCAAGATTACGACACAAATTTAAGTCACCGAGATTGGCCTTGTAAACTCATTTCAGGATATGAATGAAATAGCTAAGACTGCTACTAGTACTATAGCTAGTAGCTTAATTAGTGCTGCCATTACTTGAGTCTTCTTGGCATACTGTATTGCTACAAAGATTTCACTAAAGTTTCACACCAATAAAGGCAGAAAAAGATTTCATTAAACATTTGAAGCTGCTCAAACCTCCTTCGATGTTCCAATAGTCTGGTGTCGGGCTTATGTTTTGCAAGAAGATCAGCTGCATGCTTTATTGGTGCTCTATCTCTCATTATATTCGTCCATGTCAATATATATGTCATGATCTCAGGCTCTCAGCCATACCATGGCTGCATCCCCTTTGCAGTCATTATTAATCATGCGCATGATTAATGACTGCAAAGTTCTGAATTGATTATCTTCTCACTAGCTAGGTGAAGAGGTTGAACACTCGCTGGCAGTCTGCGGATAAAATGTAGTTTTGATGACATCCGTTTTTTTATTTTTATTTTGTTGTGCTTCATGAATGGAAAGTAACTTAGCTGCCAGTGCGCAAGATGCTGGAAAGAGCCACTGCTACATATAGCTATAGCCTTGTGTAAAAGTCTCCTCTCTTTTCGTGTTTATTTACTCTTTTTCTCAAGCAATAATATGCCAATATATCTAGCTGAATTAATTTTTCCAACAGTCCAGGTAAGGGCTTCAAATAAATATACTGTACAATACTGCTGCCGGTCTATATAAACATGTGTATGTAGCAGCTTATAAGCTTTAATTTTTACCAATTCAGCAACACATGCACGCACAGTAACACAGGAAATCGAGTAGCGTTGTTGTGTGGAGTATAGCTAGACGAAGTTGTAGAATTAAGATGATGAACATGCTAGAGGAATATAGTTACTGAAGGACAGAAGCTTTCGAGAAAATCACGATAAACCTGAAAGCCAATTAAGTCTGCCTTGGAAGGGCATACACTCCTTGTAGTCTGCCTTGACAGGTTTTGCCTTAATAGGCGCTCACGCTAGTCAATGGCTATTCTGATATATGTTTCAGTTTGTGAGGTTGTGCTGACAAATGTGGTCTTACTAGCACAAGGACACTCTTCTAATTTGAAGCTGCAGATGCTTTCCATATAACTATCTACTAATCCAATGCATATATCAATCATCAAAAATCAGACAAAAATTTAAGGGTCTAAATCAAACAAGATAGGCACTGATTTAATTCTTTGCTAAAGGAAAGTTGGCCATTGGTGTATGAATAACATTTAACAAAAAAATACCAATTGGGGTAAGGATAGCATTATGTCACAGCTCACTACATTTGGAAGTAGAAAGCTTAAAATGGGATGAAAACCAGGCCTAGCCAGCTTAATTAGTGGCTGATATATTCTTCAAATGTGGCTACTTCAGTCTGCCCTGTTAATTTAATTATTATGATCAAACAAGCAATCAAACCAGCAGTATATTTGCATTTCCATAAACTTGTTTCACTACTTCTTTGTAAGTATGCAATCAAACATGAACATTAACATAAAAGTTCTTGAGTTGGCTTTCAGATATTGTAACTCCTAAGTACAATTCCAGCAGTACGTGATATTACATTCTGAACTGACCCAACTAACCCTAGATACAGATTACTATTAGGCATTAGCACAATCACTCATGCTACAGTTCTCAACTTCTCATACATAAATTATTAGCAAGCAAGTATAGGAATGAGTCAAGAATTCAGACAAATGTTTGATAGTGCTCCTCTGCAGGTGCTTTAAGCTTTTATCATGAACTTCTCCAGGAAACTATCAGTCCCTTCACCAAGGACTTGTACATAAGTTTTGATGAACTCTTGATACTGAACACCCTTATAGATAGGAGGCTCAGCTGCATTGACCACAGCTTCAGCAGGTTTCACTAGGCAATCTTTTGTTGGGCTTATGAAGAAGGCTGCAGTAGTCCGGGGTTTATCTGCATTTGTCACTGCTCGATGCTGCACTCCCCTCAGCTTTCCGTTACTGACAATCTGCAACAAGTCAAACAAAGAAGCAAGTAACAACTTATTCAGACGCCTACCCAATGCAACATATTGTCTGACAATTTTCATGTTTCATAAGTCATAACCACCAAAAATCGTCAATCACAGTGCGCATCTACCAGAGAAGTACCAAGCCAAATGAAAATATTCATGATAGGAGAAGATGTCTTATGTTTGATAATGAAGGTATCCGTTACCTGCATTTGGCATCCCATGTTGACAACAAAGGCATCAGGAATAGGTTCAACCCCAATCCACTCACCATCCTTGAAGACTTGTAGCCCCAAAACATTTCCTTGAAGAAGTATAGTCATGAGATTAGGGTCTACATGATTTGCCACTCCAAAGGTCAGACTGGGATCAGGGCAGGGAGGGTAATGATTGACAACTAAATTTGGATCTTCAGATAATGCACCGGCAAAATATCCTCGTTCAAGTCCCAGTCCTTGGCATATCAGCTCCAGAATAATTGATCCTAGCTCCCTCACTTTGACAACATATTCTCCCACAATTGCACTGTAAACATTCACAACACAATTTGCACTGAAAACATTCAAACACATATAATTGTGCTTTACAATCCCTTAAAGCTTCACACTTGAGATTCTTTTACTTCTTTTCTTAATTCTTTGAGAGATTAGAGCATTTAAACATTACCTATATCTTTCTGGCTTTTGGGGCCAGTACTGCATGCTTTCCTCCAATGAAGCACATG
>ONZK01003635.1:56478-66733 GCA_900322385.1 Pharnaceum exiguum
CGTTTCTACAATAAATGTACTTGCTTTCTTATCTCTTTCATCAGCTTATCTAAGAAGCACTAAAAGAGATTAGATATCATTAGCTTTAGGCTTGTGCGAAACAAGCTCGTTGAGAGTTTGGTGATTGTTCCTAGACCAAGCAAACTAGGTTGATAGTTCTAAGAGCTAGCAAACTTGGCAGAGTTCCTAGATCTAGCAAACTAGGTGTGGAGTTCCAGGAGTGCTTCAGAACAAAACCTGGTGTAAGGCTTTGTTGGACAACCTTTTTGCCCTTGATAGTGGATTGATTGGAAATTGCGTTACGACGCGTCATGGGTTTTACTCGGAGTTGGGCACCGAGGTTTCCCATGGTAAAATAGAGTGTGCAAGTTTTATCAGTCAGGTTCACTATCTAAGTGGAACAAGTACCCGAACCTGGTCCATATAAGCAGTCCAACACTTAACGACAGAAAAAGTTTAAAAAGCCTTATACACAATTCACCCTCCCTCTTGTGTTTCCATTGGCACGTATTCTATCATGATTCTTCAGTATTTTGTACGCTGCCAATTGACTTTGTTACTGCAAACAAATCAAAACAATTGGCTAAAAACATAGATAACACAGGAGACTGTTGTAGCATCTAAAGACTTGAAACAGTATAAAACGAAGTGATTCTTAACCAACAGAGATCAACAGCAGTCAGTAGCTCAACTCAGTGCCTACACCAAAAGAATAAGACAACAGAGTCGTCTACAACACTTTCTGTCTAAAAATTGTGCATAGAGAATTAGAGAAGAACCAAATGCAGAGTCTAGCTGGATAATTGATTAACATTTGAATCTAGATAACAATATTCTGATACTGACGGCATTACTCATATATTAAGTGCCATTCATAGGCTGAATATTTCTTGAAGCACAAATTTTATGAATCAAGTACAAAGACAGGAAGTCTACATAAAACAAGATTAAGTTAACTCCATCGAAAACTACATAACAGTCACCTGAAAACAGTACCAAGTGACTTGCTCCATAGTGTAACCTTAAACTAACTTAATTGCAGAAACAAAAAATGCTAACAGTCTAATATACATATGCTATAGCAGTAAACAAAAAAAAGAAAATAGGAAGGGGGAGGAACAGATTCGGGACAGTAACATGTTATTAGTGCCACAACACTGTAACTGCTTGTCAACATTAGTTGATGACTGCAGGGCTTCGTTCCTTGGACAGGCTAGGACCTAAGCTCCCTCGACTCATCTCATGCACAAAAGGAGAAACGGGAATGCAGTACAACCTTCACAGCCGTAGACCTCTTTTAAAGAAGCGCAAGAACAAATAAAATACTCCACTGGATATATCAGGTTACGTTGGACCCGTTAATTTTGGTGATGATATGTTAATGAACGTTTTATATGTTCTAGCCCACCCGATTCTGGTTTAAAGTACGTTCTCAACAAAAAAACTATAGATACTGTTCGGGCCAAAATCAGACCGTTGTCGAACTCAGGAAAGATGTGGATTAACTATACTAATTCCTTTTATGGGTTAAGTGTTTTAAGGTGTTTTTACTATGCTGAATACGCAATAATAATGTAAATGCTGAATATGTAAATGACAAGAAGAATTGATGACGGGGAAACCCTTTGAATTGGTTGAAAACCCCGGTTGGAATCTGCCTCCAACTGGTAATGTTTCTACTATGAGACTTTGTGAGCATTACAGGAGAGGTTGGCCTTGCTGTTTTGAATAATGATGATCAGCAAGACGAATGAGAACAATCTAATCAGAGAGATGGGTAGAGAATGGAGAGTATAGAGAGAATATTAGGCTTCAAGTGTTGCTGGATGTGTTGTGTATTCCTTTCTTGCTGCTACTTGCTCTTTTATGCTGCTCAAAACCCTAGCTCGGAGTAGATACGAGCGCCGCTTGGTCTCTTCTTAAGCTCCAGGATACTTAGTCCATCATGGAGCCTTTGGATACTCCCTTCACCGTCCACCTGCACGTTCCCTAATATCTCTCCCATGTTTGTAGGCAAAGTACACTTAGGCTTGAACTGGGTATTCTTTGTTTCCTAGAAGCTCGCTTGACTAAGTCTTTATCGCCCGTTGCGGACGCACTGATCTTGTAGTCATTCTGAAGTCGTAACACATGCTGAGTATGTTGACGCGCTGGAAACCGGTACCAACAGATACGTTGTAGACCACTTCAATGTATATAATTTAATAATTCATTGTCTCATTGATAGATTGTGAACACATAACTTCCATGAGTATCAAATAATCAACTGTTATTGTTATTACTTGGATATGTAATAAAGATGCCATCAGAATTCAAGCACGTACAATGGAACAGTGAAGTATTCAGTACTAGTGTAGCACTTATTTTTTGGATCAACAACGTTTGGATCAACCAACTTGAGAGGTGGATCTATTGGTCCTATTTGGGTTTTGTCATTTGCAATAGCTTATAAATCTTCCCCCATTTGTTTTCTAGCATGATCAGCTTAAAGTCTGGCACAAACTCGAAAGGATCGAAGTTATCCTTCACACGGTTTTCGATGTATTCGAAACGCGTTGCCTCCGACACCATTTGGACAACCAGTAACAAAAACTTAGCTTGAAATTTGTCATTGACAACCAGGGGTGGCTTAGGCATGATGCGAGTGGTCTTCTCACACAGGGTCACAGTCATTGAAAGGGCCTAAAAAATGATAGCAGTTTTATGAATTTGTCATTATAAATTTATTTGTTGACCGTAAATCTAAAACTAATAAGGGCCTATGTACTGCACATATGTCGTACAAATGCCGCACATATACCATACTTCCCAGTCCAATCTTCCTTCTCTTTGCAGCGTTCGCCTGTAAGTCATTGTAGCTCGTAGTATAACTTAACTTCTGCCACAGACCCCCTTGGCTTCTAGGAACAGAGATTCCTAAGCCTTGACGAGTGCGTCTTTGAAGAAATAAGCTCGTTATTTTCTTTGAAATTTGTCGAATATGACAAGAAGTACAAGTTGCTCTTGTTCAAAGCTATAGTGATGGTATGAGTGGACTTCAACTCCACCACCGAAAATTCAGGCATCAATGGGGCTTTTGGCAACGGCCACAATCTCCTACCCCTTTCAAAATGATCACCAAGCCCTACAAAAGCAACAACACTACAAGAAAAAGGCCATTCCGAGACGGAAAAATCGGTCTCAGAACGGCCCGAATCGGTCTCGAAACACGGTTCGAGACCGATTTGCGACAGACTTTTTCGGTAGCGAAACCCTTGGTAGCAAATTATTTCCGAGACCAAAACCAACATCGGTCTCTAATTTTGAGACTGAATTGCTACCGAAATAGTATAGTAGCTAAATAGATACTGGCGCCATCAGTATCAAGTCGGTGTCTAATTTGAAACCGATCTTGCTACCGATTTTTCAGTAGCAAGAGTCGCTACCGAAATGTCGATATCAATTCGGACTCTCTTTTTGACATTGAAATATCAGTATCAATTCAGACTCGGTTTTAGATACCGATAATCTGTAGTTATTCCGTAGTATTTTTGAGACCATAATATCTGATTCAATTTAGTAGTAATTTCGAGACGATAATATCAGTTTCTATTCAGTTGCAACTTTGATTCTAAACTTCAGTTTCAATTCAATATAATTTTTGAGACTATATTATCGATCTCCATTCCATTCAAATTAGAAACTAGAAACCTTTAGTAGTACTTTTGAGACCATCATCACACCATGAAACTTTGGTACCAATTAGGGAGAGGATTGTTGCGAAAAATGAAATCAATAAATTGAATAAAAAAACTATTTTATTGAAATATAATTCAAAACGTAAACAATTGTACAAAACTTAGCTTGAAATTTGTCATTGACAACCAGGGGTGGATTAGGCATGATGCGAGTGGTCTGCTCACACAGGGCCACAGTCATTGAAAAGGCCTAAAAAATGATAGCAGTTTTATGAATTTGTCATTATAAATTTATTTGTTGACCGTAAAACTAAAACTAATAAGGGCCTATGTACTGCACATATGTCTTACAAATGCCGCACATATACCATACTTCCCAGTCCAATCTTCCTTCTCTCTGCAGCGTTCGCCTGTAAGTCATTGTAGCTGGTAGTATAACTCAACTACTGCAGCAGACCCCCTTTGCTTCTAGGAACAGAGATTCCCAAGCCTTGATGGGTGCGTCTTTGAAGAAATAAGCTCGTTCTTTTCCTTGAAATTTGTCAGAATACGCCAAGAAGTACAAGTTGCTCTTGTTCAAAGCTATAGTGATGGTATGAGTGGACTTCAACTCCACCAGCAAAAATTCAGGCATCGATGGGGCTTTTGGCAGCATTGGTATGCTAAAGAAGAGAGGAAAGTGGAGTAGGAATTCTGTGTTGCACCATCGCCAATTTCCAGATTTTGAGCACCAAAAACTATTGGTACTAGCATGAGCAGTACACAAGATGAAGCAAGAGCAACAAGAAAGAAATAAGGCTTCATCTTTTCTTTCTCTAAGTTTGAGACTTTGAGGTAATGATAAGAAAGAAAGGTTTAAGAGGATTGAGTTTCCAAGCCAGGCGTGAAGAAGAATATATGCAACCTCGAATGGTCCCATACGTTGTGGTGATGATGAGAAAGAAAGGTTTAAGAGAATATTTGCAACCCTCCCCCAAAGACATGTAGTCCACTCGAATGGTCCCATACAGACCCGCAGAGGTAGAGAGGCATTCGAGTGCGGAGGAGTGTTAAAGTGTGTGTGTTGTGGTGACTAGTTGTCCTACATTAGTTGTGTGAAAGTTGTGTATTGTAGTGGTGACTAGTTGTCCCACATTAGTTGTATGTAAAGAGGCTTAGAGGTGTTTATAAGTGAGTGTTCCCTCCACCCATTGCCAATTAGTTTTGGCTTGGATCTCACAAGCTTGTAACACCTCTCTGTGGGCCGAGTTTAACATAGAGGCATGAGGTGATTGCAATGTTGCTGAAGATATGTTTAACAATGGCGGTTCAGATTGATTCAAAAGCAATGTCCAACTTGCCATTACTAAATGGGAGGTAATCTTTGGTGATAGCGTGATCTTGTGCAACAGAAAATCCTCATGTAGAAGTAGAAAATGGTATGAGATCAATAAGGAGTACTTACCCGTATGAACCTATGAGTGGGATCAATAGTCCTAGATTAAGTTCGTTTGCTAGAATAGTGCTCCACACTTGAATTGGTTTTGGTAGATGGTGCTCTGTCTCAACCGTAGTGCTATTATTATATTTTTCTTATCTATCGGTGGTAGCTAATCAATTTTATCTTTGCTTCTATATTTTTCTATAGTGCTCTGTTTCAAGTCACAAATTTGGTTTGACAAGCCATGGAATATTGGGCCAGAAGGCATACTTTCAATATACAGTCGCTTTGCATTACTCTGAAGTTAATGTCACAATACAACTGACAATCATTTGCAAATTGCAACACTGTTTTAGTCTCAGAAATGCTCTTAAAATGTCACTTAGCTGTTTGAGACAAAACTTTTACACCAACATCTCTCAATCAATATACATTCAAGCCCAAGCTCTCTCCCTAGGAGTAAGATCAGAGGTCTTAACCTCATCAATCTTAGCAGCAAGAATAAAAATCATTTAAGCTCAACCCATCAATCTCCTTACTCCAAATCTCAGCCTAAACAACATTCTCCTCATCCTTCAAAAAAATAGGAAAATGCCCTGCTACCTCAGCAACTTCAGTAACACACTTAACAATCATCAGCACAAGAACGGAAGAACCATCCCTAAGCTTCCACAAACACGTTATCTTCAACATTGTTTTTCCTTGCTAATGAGATATAATGGTCTTAGGACTCTAAGGTGTTAAAGATAACCACGTTTATGTTGAGAGGATATGTATTGTTTAGTGATAGACTTATCTGTATTAGATTCTTAGCCTATACGATGCTGATTTACAGAATGTAGTTTACTTAGGACTCATTCTTTCTTTGTGTATAATTGTATATATACTCATCTGATGCAATACAATGATCTCTCATTAGCCTCTCAAACTATTTATGGTATCAGAGCCTTTATTTACTCTCTCTGAGACAGCTTTCCATTAAGTTCAAAGGAACCATTTTCATTAATTCATTGTGATCTTTGGGGACCATATACCGTGGCCTCTTCTTGTGGAGCATTTTATTTCCTTACCATAGTTGACGATTACTCTAGAGCTGTGTGGGTTTATTTATTGGCCGACAAAACCGAAGTGTCTACTAGCTTTAAACAATTTCATGCTATGATCTGCACTCAGTTTAATTGTTCAATCAAAACTGTTCGTAGCGACAATGGCACCGAATTTAAACCTTTAAATTCTTTCTTTCTTGATCATGGCATAGAGTTTCAAACTTCTTGTGTAGGCACTCCACAAAAAAATGGTCGGGTTGAGCGTAAACACCGTCATATACTTAATGTGGCTAGAGTTTTGCGGTTTCAAGCCAATTTACCACTTCGTTTTTGGGGGGAATGCATACTTACAGCCGTATATATCATTAACCGAACACCCAGTAAGCTCCTCCATGGAAAATCTCCGCACGAATTTCTATTTAGCTCCCCACCCTCTTATGAACACTTGCGATTTTTTGGGTGCTTGTGTTATTCTCAATACAAAGGCCGTGACAAATTTGGGGCTAGAAGTCGAAAATGTGTATTTTTGGGCTATCCAAAGGGTAAGAAAGGATGGAAATTATTTGACTTAGAATCTGAGGAATTTTTCGTGTCTAGGGACGTCTATTTTGACGAAACTGATTTTCCGTATTCTTCTCAACCTGCTATAGACTTGACCCCAAATAATTCCTCGATTCATCCTTTTGTTGATGGCTATGATCTAAACACAAATTCCTCAAATAATCCTGCCCAAACTCAGCCTCTAACTACTCAAACTACTACAGCTACTACACCTTCTTCACCCGTGCCTACAGCACAATTCGGTAAGGGTCACCGTGTTAAGAAGTCTAGTGTATTACTCAAAGACTATGTGTGCACTAATACTGTTCGGACTACTATAGACTCCTGTGTTGCTCCCTCTTCGTCAGTTTCCTTGAGTAAGCCTTATCCTATTGTCAATTATGTAACATGTGATAATTTTTCAACGGGTCATAGTGCATTTCTTGCAGCTTTAGATGCTCATGTTGAGCCTGCTTCTTTTGCTTCTGCACTCAAGCACTCACAGTGGCGTGATGCCATGAAGGATGAAATTGACGCCTTGGAGACCAATGGTACTTGGACTATTGAACCTCTTCCTGCAGGAAAGAAAAGTATTGGCTGCAAATGGGTCTTCCGCATTCAATATCATGCCAATGGGACTATTGAGAGGTATAAAGCTCGGCTTGTTGCGCTTGGAAACAAACAAGTTGAGGGTATTGATTATATTGAGACTTTTGCGCCTGTCGCTAAGATGGTTACAATACGCACTTTCCTTTCTGTAGCAGCTGCTAAGGATTGGGAACTTCACCAAATGGATGTACATAATGCATTTTTACATGGTGATCTCTCCGAAGAGGTATTTATGACATTGCCCCCTGGTTTCTCAACCAGTTCTTTCAACCATGTCTGCAGACTTCGCAAGTCCTTATATGGTCTACGACAAGCACCTCGTAACTGGTTTGCAAAGTTAGCAGCTGCCTTGCGGGATTATGTATTCACTCAATCTAAGGGTGATTATTCCTTGTTTACAATGCATCATGGTGCTCAGGCTTTGGCCGTACTAGTTTATGTTGATGACATCATTATTGCGGGTAATCACTCACTCTCCATTCTACAGTTCAAGGCTTATCTTAGCTCTTGTTTTCACATGAAAGATTTGGGGCCTCTCAAATATTTCTTGGGCATTGAGATCGCTCGGAGTTCGTCTGGTCTTTATCTTAGCCAACGAAAATATGTTCTCGATCTTCTGACTGATGCTGGTCTGCTCGACTTTAAACCAGCATCTTTTCCTCTTGATCCTAATCACAGGGTGGCCTTATCCACTAGTCCTTTGATTTCCACTCCGGAGTCATATCGTCGTTTAATTGACCGACTTCTTTATTTGACTATCACACGTCCAGAGTTGAGCTATGTTGTCCATTTTTTGGCTCAGTTTATGCATGCTCCAAGGGAGGATCACTGGGAGGCAGCTATACGAGTATTGCGTTATCTCAAGCTTAATCCTGGTCAAGGTTTACTTGCGCTCGTATGCATTTTGTGACTCAGATTGGGGGAGTTGTCCTCTGACTAGGCGTTCTCTTACAGGGTATTTTATTCAGCTAGGCTTGTCTCCTATATCCTGGAAAACAAAGAAACAGCATACGGTCTCGCGTTCCAACGCTGAAGCGGAATACCGCTCAATGGCTAGCACCACTTGCGAGCTTATCTGGCTGAAGAGCTTGCTTCATTCTCTTGGTGTTCATCATTCAGGTCCTATGCAATTGTTTTGTGACAATAAAGCTGCTAATCATATTGTTTCAAACCCGGTTTTTCATGAACGGACAAAGCACATAGAGATTGATTGTCATCTTGTCCGTGATCATGTGCAAGCTGGGAATATTACTACTGCGTATATTGCTTCATCCCATCAGCCAGCTGACATTTTGACAAAAGCTCTTGGCAAGCATCAGTTTCATTTCTTATTGCGCAAGTTGGCATTCGTGACTTGCATGCTCCAACTTGAGGGGGAGTAATGAGATATAATGGTCTTAGGACTTTAAGGTGTTAAAGATAACCACGTTTATGTTGAGAGGATATGTATTGTTTAGTGATAGACTTTATATGTATTAGATTCTTAGCCTATACGCTGCTGATTTACAGAATGTAGTTTACTTAGGACTCATTCTTTCTTTGTGTATATATACTCATCTGATGCAATACAATGATCACTCATTAGCCTCTTAAACTCTTTACTTGCACTAGCCTATTTGACACAACCGAACACAAAGATGTGGGTTTGGCCAACCCTCGGCTGTGCACTTCCAACAATAACCATTCTAGTTTACTACCAGAAAAATCGACGGGTCTTAATAACTCTCTGTGTCCTTGTTCATTTACCCACCTTCATATCATGGGTCAAGTGTCACCGTTTAGTCAAAATTTGTGATCAAGAATAAGCAAAATTATACAGTATAATTAAGGTTACATAGCGTTTACAATATTCACCCACATAATTAATTGGAATTTATGATCAAAAGTCAACTTTTGAAAGTCAAAATGGACTAATTCACGATGGATTAGATAAGCTTGTCCCGATCTTAGTTTGATTCTAAACTATCTTTGTGAAAACTTGTGAACTAAAGTAACTAAAGCACAAATTATTTATCCAACCAGTTTCATATATGACACCGGGTCATTAATGGCATCGATGTATCACATACTCACATTAATCAACCTTTTCACTGCATTAATGCCCGGTCTTTCATATGAAGAGTAACCTTATTAATAAGTCAGCTTTGAGAGAGGAGAGACGAAACACAATTTTTATTATTAGGAAAACGAAAAGGCAAAATCTGATGTCAACATAATTTTAAGAGGTGATCTTTTTTTTAGTCAGCAATTCAGCATGACCCACTAGTCTAGTACGGAGTAGCCTGGAGTAGAGTATCTCTACGGTATAGCCGGGGAACGATAGATTTTGCCTTTAAATGGAGGGTGTACAGTACAAGTTATTCATAAATCTCTAGTTGCAACTTTGATATTTTAATTTAAATGTATGTAGTTTTGATTGGTTCATTTTATTAATTTTTTTCCTTTCAACTTTGTCCATAGTAAACAAAAGTTATATAGCACTTTTACCAATGATCTTGAAGTTGAACAAAAGTTGTCATTGAGTTGTAAACTCATGTTCCATGCGTAGAAATTTGTTTTCATTTGTGCCAAACAAAAGTTGTAAACTTATAAAAAGAGACTTTCTATGCATGGGTGTGGACAGTGGACTATGGACTATGGAAGAAATCAAATAAACCTCTTCATGGGCTGTTAGAATGGCAGTTCGGGTTAGTAGGCCGACCCGTTTATAATTTTTTTTGCATAAAACTCAATGTTAAATAATTTTTTAAAAAAATGAGTTATTTTGAGACCGATACGAAAATGACCCAATCGGTTAAATATAATGGTCGACCTACTAACCCGAACCGCAACCTCTAACCGACTTCCCAATTCCCCAAATTAAAATCCAATCATTGTCCCACCTTTTACTTTTACAAATTTGGTACTCCGTAGTAATGTCATATGCACTCATGCTGAATTGCTGACTTCCTTTGCCCTCCCCC
>ONZK01003636.1:8539-23544 GCA_900322385.1 Pharnaceum exiguum
AAAAAGCTAACGGCAGCAAACCTCAGGTCACTAAAAAAATAATATCCAAACTCGGGACACCAATTCATAATTAGGCAAAACCTTAGGGTACCAAAACGTAAAATATCCTGAAATTTATGTTTGTTTGTCCTTTTATGTCATTTACTATTTTTCACCATTATCATAATCTTTTTCACCAAACACTTTAAATTTACATACAACATTTCACCTATTGGCAGCTAATCTTAGATGCGTAATCGGAAGCGAATAATAAACTAAGGGATTTTTTGGGGTTTTGTGTTTATAGAAAAAAATAAATAAGTAAAAGGATATGAAATTGAATAGATTGTTGACTCCTTTACACAATCAAACTCAACAAATAAGTGTTACCACTCCTGGCTTTGTTCCTCACAACTCTTGGTTTCACACACACATACACAATAACTAACACACCTGAGGCCTTATATATGCTACAATATTCCTAAAGTTAGTAGCAAATTATTCTTCTAAAAATATTCTAGAAAATAAGAAAATTACAATAAGAAAATATGAATACCCGTGAATAGTACTCGTGAATAGTAACACCGAATAATAAAGAAAAAATCTTCTTCTTTCTAAATTTTCCTAAACTAATTTGGAGAAAAAGAACACTGTCTTTTCAATTTATTTGACCCTTTAATTTTCTAACTTAAAATTATTGCATCATAATCACAACTTCGAATATCTACAACTATCTTCAACTTCAGCTCTTTACTTTAAGTTTGCCAAACACTGCCATTATCTTCTTCTTTTTCTCAATTGTAAGTTTTGAAATTTTAATATATTTTATTAGTCATACAGTCCTACATTCCATCATAATAATCACAAATAATATATAACATATATAATTAAGTTTCATACTCATAATAATTTTTGTAGTTTATAGTTACTTATATATATATATAATATGTTAGTAACAATGTACTTTTATTATTGTTTTCATTAAAGAATTGACTTATAATCAAACTATTATGAGTATATAAAGCTAAAAATAATTATGACCTCAACAAGAAAAGCAAAAAACAATTGTGCATTATTGAACTTCATAGTAATTAATGGTTTCATATAAAACTATGATAGATTTTTTTTTAAGGGAAAAACTATGATAGATCGATATTAAGTAATAAAAATGAAAGGGGACTGCTAAATACAACAACCCAAATTACTAAATGTAGCAACCCTTTAAAAAAATTATAAGCAAATTACTATCATATCCTTATCCCCTAAATTGAAATAAAATACCCTCTCTCTTCCCCCTCATTCTCATCCTTCTTTTTTCCACCTTTGTCACCCCTCTCTTTTACAGATTTTCCATCCTTTACTTTCCCACTTTTTTACATCTTTGGTCATAAGATCCAACGGTTGCAGGAATGAGAAATCTTCATCAACATCAGTATCAATCTGCACATAAACAACTAGGGGTGAGCACAAATACCGGGTACTTGGTTCCAAATACCCGGACCCGGTTGAGACCAATTCCGGTTCCAGTTCTTATATTTTGGGCCCGGTCGGGTACCGGGTACCCGGTCATCCATACCCATTTAGAAATAAATAAAAACACAATAAAATCTTGTCATTAGCTAGTTATGCGGTGCGACAGGCTCTAGAAAACACTTTATTTCAGTTTGATTCTCTTTTCATCTTCCCCATGTCCCTTGCTTCTCCTTCCCTCATGTCCTTCTTTTCAATCATTGTTTCATACTTACATATCTATTCAAACATTATGTCGAAAGAAAATAAAACTCTCATCTGTTTTTATTATTAATATGTCTCCCCATCTGTAGGCACAGGGGCCCCAATCTAAGGGAAATGAATCCACTTAGACTAGGTAAACCCATGGACCTGCCCGCTAGGTAATTGAATGCGCATGTTATTGAACAAGAGACGCCACCAATTTTATTTAGCTAGCACACATATAAATATACATACTATTAGGAAAACAATTGAAAAACCCGTTTTATATTATCTTGTTATTAATAGGTGATTTAAGTATAATAAAATACATTTGAATTCTCTTGTGTTGCTCGTGAGGAACAACACAAGGTTTTAAACAAAGCAATTTGCACAACCAAAGATCAAGATTCGGGAACGAAATTTAAACCTCTACTAGCTCGATGTATTCCAATATAATAGGCTAAACCACACGGTTCATTAAACAACCTAATGCAATTATCTATATTACTCGTCTTGTACACATGCAAGATTCATCACTTAGCGAAGTTTAAACATGCAACCCATATTCCTTTTTATAACACATATAATAAAATAAAGTCAAATTCGTTAATCTAGTGATCACTTGCTTATTATTCATGTTCTAATGTCCCACATGGCTCTTGCCACGATCCTCCACATGCCAATGCTTAGGTATAGTGATTGCAATAATATAAGAAATCAAATTAGAGCATAGGTGAGAAGAGAAGGGTTAGTCATATTGAAATTTTGAATGGAAATCTTACCTTGCCCTTTGCTAACTATATGCCCAAAAGGACCTTCACATGCATACACGAGTTAGTACATTTCAAACATTATAACAACTAATCTACTTAATGAAAATACTAGAAAACAATATGAAGGGGGAAAGGTGGTGCCTTCGGGACCTTTTACCGTATAGCTAACTTGAAAACTCCGAAGGTTTGAGGCGGGATGGTGCTTGAGAATGATAACCGTAGTCTTGAAAATAGTCCTTGCTTGATGCTAAGATGATAATGCTAATGTATTTAGTTGCTTTGAAAGGAATAGATTTTAGACTTTAGGTGATAATTGAGTAGTCAAGTGTAAATTTCTGCAGAGTAATGGTGTAATGATGTGTTGTTGTAATGAATGGAATGAGGGGGGTATTTATAGGAGAAGGGTGAAGTTTGGCCGGATTCTAGAAGAATTTAGGGTGAATATTGGGAAGATTGCACAAAGATCCGAGCCAAAAATAACTTTGCACGTAAGATGACTCTGCCGCATGGCGCCCAACTCTGGCGCTAGACACCTGAACTGGCTTCTGAAAGTGACTCTGGCTCTGTACAAAATCATGCTTCTGTTTTGGTGTTTACACCGCCTAGGTTCTGGCGCTACACGCCTGTTTCTGGCGCCTGGCGGCTGAAGTGGATTTCGACAGGGTTTTATCCCTGCAGAGAAAAATCGGGTGACTGTTTCCAGAATGACCCACTTAGTACCTTTATGAGAAATCTCCTTGTACCTACAATGAGAAATCGTTAGAAACGATGTACACATAAAAACTTCTGAGCCTGCAATGAGAAATCGTTAGATACCAAATGTACCCATTTATCCCTGCAGAGAAAAACGTTAGTATCCAATATAATTAACCATAGAGATATAAAGTCACGGATATACATGCCTAGCCTCCAAACGCATAAGTGAAGCACATGTAAAATAAAAAAATTTGCAGACTTGACCACAATTACCATATAACTGCAAACACAACATGCACAACAGAAACACTAGACTCACCAAGTCCTCACATGCTAACACTACACCCTATCCTAACAGGTCTAGCACCTTAATCCTTATTCTCCATGAGCTCCTATCTAAGGCCATGTCCTCACTAAGTGATAGGTCAGTCATATCATGTCTAATACATTCTCCCCAAGTCTTCTTCGGCCTGCCTCTCCTTCTAACCCCGTTCACAACCATGCTTTCGCACCTACGGACCGGTGCATCCGGGTCTCTCCTCCTGACATGCCCAAACCATCGTAGTCTGATCTCTCGCATGTTCTCCATGAATAGAGCCACTCCCAGCTTCGCCCTAATCACCTCGTTTCTAATCTTGTCCAGTCTAGTAAGACCGCACATCCAGCGCAGCATCCGCATATTCGCAACTGCTAACTTCTGCTCTTGAACCTTCTTAACCGGCCAATATTCAGCTCCATACAACATCGCTAGACGTACTGCAGCTCTATAAAACTTACCTTTGAGTTAAGCCGGGATCTTCTTGTCACATAGTACCCCTGAAGCGGCCCTCCATTTCAGCCACCCCGCTGAAGTACGGTGGGTGATATCATCATCGATCTCCCCATTGAATTGCAAGTACGACCCTAAGTACTTGAAGTGCTCAACTCTGGGAATGTCATTCGGGCCAATACGCACTTCCTCCAATTGCGCTGCGCCGCTAAAGTTGCAGCACATATACTCGGTCTTCGTCCTACTTAACCTCAATCCTCTCGATTCCAGGTTGTCCCTCCATACTTCCAATTTAGCATCGACTCCAGCTCTTGTCTCAACCACCAGTACAATATCGTCCGCAAATAGCATACACCAAGGGACGTCTCCCTGAATGCCTTTGCTTAATTCATTCATAACTGTGGCGAACATGAACGGACTAAGTGCAGACCCTGATGCAGACCCACGTCAATTGGAAAAGGGGCTGTGTCGCCACCCACCGTACGAACACAAGTAGTTACACCCTCATACATATCCTTAATGACCCTAATATATGCATCAGGTACCCCTTTACTCTCCAGACACCTCCACAAGACCTCCCTAGGGACTCTGTCATATGCTTTTTCCAAGTCAATGAACACCAGATGTAAATTGCGTTGTCGTTCCCTGTATAGTTCCATCATGCGCCTGAGGAGGTTTATGGCTTCAGTCGTCGATCGACCCGGCATAAACCCAAACTGGTTATCGGAGATGTCAGTATCCTTCCGAAGCCGCATCTCAATCCCCCTTCCCACAATTTCATGGCGTGACTAAGAAGTTTAATCCCTCTGTAATTGCCACAGTTCTGTACATCCCCTCTGTTCTTGTACTGTGGCAAACTGGCAATAGTGTACGTGCTACTACTTCAATCTTGCGGCATCCTTTCACGCCTTAGAGTGCTATTGAACAACCTAGTAAGCCACAATACTCCACCTTCCCCCAAACACTTCCACACCAATAAGTCTATAGTTGTAACAAATGAATTCATTCATTTACATCAATAAAAATCTCTACATTGTCTCCCTCCTTTCTCTCTCTATATTCTTTCATTTACTAGCATATGAACTATTATTCGGACTAATCTTCCACCCAAAGTACCTTGTTAGTTCTAGAAGAATTCTTGAGTTGATCTCCTGAATTTCTTCATCATTGATTCTATCTCCATCACTACAATTTTGAAGAGGGAGAGAGAGAGGAGTAGAGAGGGAGGGATAAGACAGATAGGAGAGAGGGATAGATAGGAGTGAGACTGTGATTGTAGATGTGTTAGGGGTTGAAGGAAGGTAAATATTAAAATTGTTCAATTTGATAAAAGTTTTAAAAAGGTTGTTACATTTGATAAAAGTTTTAAAAGGGTTATTATATTATGGTTTGGATTGTTACGTATTAAAAAAAAACGAACAGCCGATGACCTAAATAAAAAGCCTTTTAAAGTCTCCACTGGGCATGCAGTTTCCCGTTTCCTATATTTCTCCTCTCTCTTCTTGCTCCTCTAAAATCCAAGTCGAAATGCACAAACAAGTAAATCAGCATGAGGATGAAGTGGAAGTGGAAGTGGAAGAAGATGAGTTAGATTGGCTGGACTTGAAGGACGGTGTTGACGGCGGACCGATATCCCTAACTGTCGGACATCGTCGTCCCAATGCGCACGGTGGGGCCCTTAATCGGATGTGTTCAACTTCAAAAACTCTACAGCCTCTTTCCAATCGTAGTCAGAAACTTGCCCATCACTTTCGAATATCGCCGTTAGAAGAGTGGGAAGGCAGGACAGACAATATTGGTATGTGCAACTCAGTGACCACGGAAATTCGTGACAGTTTGCGTTCAACTGCTACTGGTACTAAGAAGACCAAAGATAAATCTGACCGTGCTACCGTTGAGAAGGTCTGTTGTGTTTTTTGTTTACTTCAATTACTTTTTGTTTGTGGTAACCTATGATGAAATTTTATATGCTCTTGCGGTGCACCCAAAACACGGAGTGGTCTTTACATAATAATTTAGAAGCATTTGTATGCATGCACATGATTCATGCCATATTTTGTGTTGATTGCGAGTATGATGTTGGTATATGAAGACATGATTACTGAACTTTGAAAAAGCTAAGCCCCGAAAGCCATCCCTTTTTCCTTACTCCTTTCTTTATCTCTTAAGAATTTTGTTCTCTCCCCTACAATATTAATCACTCTCATCTCACACCCACTTATTGTAACTCCTTCTTGAGTATCAGCCCACTTCCTTCCATGGGCAAATTCTATCGTACACTCGGGTGTACCTAGCACCATACACCACCCTTTGTAACTAGGTGATTAAATAATATTGGGCATTAACTTTTTTTGATGTTGAGCCTAAAATGCGAGAGAAAAACAAAGAAGGTGCACCCTGGTGTACGATATAGGGTTTCCCTTCCGTGGCCGATACTAGGTGTAAGTTTCATCAAGCAACGAAATGTTGACCCCTAATTGAGGAGGTTGATTGCACCGTGGCCTCTGGTGTGGTTGGTTGAAGGAGGTTGACAATCCATTGGTTCATCAACTGTTGACCGTCACTTGGATGGTCGGTAGTTTGTGATTTTTTTTGTGTGTGTGTTTTTAATGGAGTGAAGGATGTGAGAGAGAATGAACAGGAGGGGATAGTTTTTTTTTTTTGGTTACATTAAAAGAGTGTTTTTTGTTAAATTGAGGAAAAGGTTAAAGTTGACCATTTTGCTCATTTTTAAATAGGTTTGGTACATTTGACAATTTTAGTTAGTGACTTTTAGTAGCTCCATGTTAAGAAACTGAAGATCTGATGGTATGTTCTCATATTCTTGTGTTGCAGAGTTTGAACCTAATGTTATTTTCTTATTCTTATCCGGGTGCATGCATTAAGACACTGTTTTTGACATGTTCATTTGGGCCTCTTTGCTTATCTCCCAGAAGTGAGCCTAAAAAAAAGAAGAACAATTTGGGTAAATTTTTTGCTGCTTTGCTCACACTTTTATTTTTCAGGTCATTGACCCTAAGACTCGCATGGTTCTTTTCAAGATGTTGAATCGTGGTGTTTTCGATGATATAAACGGCTGTATATCAACCGGGAAAGAGGTTAATGGCTGTGTTTTGACTCTCTATTCATATCAGATCAGACAATCCTTGATGCTTATGGTTATATACTTATATTATGTTACTGAACATGTTGGTGCATACAATGTGCTTCTTTTATGAGCAGGCAAACGTTTATCATGCGACCAAGTCCAATGGTGAAGAACTTGCTATTAAAGTTTACAAAACTTCTGTTTTGGGTTTCAAGTAAGTGAGTAAGTTGCTTTTCTGATGTGGTAATGAAGTTACTTTGAGTTTATGTAGTGTAGACACTACACATGTGAAACCAAGCTAGTTTTTGTTGAAGGGGTGTTAACAATGATGACCTAGCTTAATCGGGTATGGGACTCCGGTATGGGACTCCGGTATGGGTATGGATTGGAATTTTGGGGTCATCAAACCTAAACAAAAGGACACCGGACACCAGTGTGGCTTCGGTGTTCCGGAAATTGTGTGCCACTTAATCTCAACTGTTTTGTAATGCATAAACAAATTATGAAACGGTTAAGATTAAGTGCACACTGAATTGCACACCATTCCCGGGACACCAAAGCTGGACTGCAATTTTAACACGAAGTATTCCACTCTTTGAATTCTCATGACAACTTGAATTTTGAATCTATAATCTGAACTTGGCTGTTATCATAAACTTGGATAATAGTTGTTATAGACTTGAAAATTGCAAGTTTATGAAGTTGCAGATGGTGTCTTAGACTCTAGGAATTTTGTCTCCTTTTTTTTTAATAAAAAAATTGCATCTGTGTCAAGGACATGCCGGTCTTTAAGTTTCAATAAAAAGATGAAACCCTATATTTGACATGTCTTAATTTTTTAGGGCATCTAAGTAGGAAAAAGACTGGGAGGTTCTCGTCATCTCATCCAAAAACTTCAGTATCTTAAGATAAAATTTCACCATATCTTTATATCTAAATAAAAAGGGGAATCTTGTATGGTGTCCTGTGGTCAAGATGTTTCTGGTTGGTACACCTTGCTTTGTGTAATCCGACCGGTACCCTCCTGCTCTTGTGAATGCCTACTGACCTTGCCATTAAGTTTAAGTTGAATTAAATCATGCTAACTTAGTCATCTTTCTCATGCCAGAGATTTAAATGTCCCTCCCGAGTTAGTAATCCTCTTAACGTTTCTGTGATACTTGTATCTTACTCTGTAATTTTCATTTTTGAGACTTAGTGTTTGACAAAATTTCTGCTCTCATTGTTGTCAAAGGAATTATGACAGTATCATGTGCAACATTTTCTTGGCTCTTTTGGAAGTTCCAAAAACAAATGTATAATAAATGGTAACTATTATATTTTTACAGGCAATTGAACATCTCTGCCACTGAAGCACTTTTCTTTTAGCCAGATAACCTAGTTAATAGTCATACTTGATTAACAAGTTAGCCCAAAAGTTCACCAGATTTTTGTCAAACCATAGTATTAGTAATGGATGATTAACTTTATCTTTGGTTTTCTTATTTTGCTGTGAGTGTTTCCTGTTGTGTTTTGCACCTTTCCCCTCCCTGAGGGACGGAGAATACATGTAATATGAATGTTGTTGGCTTGGATAATTTAAGCTCATTTCTTTATCTTTATTTTAGGGATAGGGAACGTTATGTGGATGGGGATTATCGTTTCAGATTTGCGTATGACAAGCACAATCCTCGGAAAATGGTCAAGACATGGGCTGAAAAAGAGAGGAGGAATCTCATGAGGTACTTTAAGATAGAGCAATTTATGTAGATTGTTACAATGTATATTACTGATGTGATGGCTTGATAGTGGCAACGAATTTGTGTTGGATTTACTTCATTAAGGTGTTTGTGTCCATCTTTAGTGGAAGCTCATGATTAGTAGTTCCTATGCATCCAACTCAATTCAAACACCATGTATGTGTAGTATGTCTAAGTACAGGCTGCACATTTCTGAGGAGGACATTCACTCTTTTAGAGATTGGTTCTGCCATTATTGTTGGCATGTGATCCATTTGAAGTAGTCAACACCCTCATGCTGATGTAATTCCTGTGTAAATGATTGTATGTGCAAGGTTTGGATTATTGTGGTTTTCTTAGCTTTAGTTTGATTTTCTCTTCGTCATGTGCACTGATGTTGACTGCGAAGATTCATTGTTGAACTTTTTGTTTTGTTTCATGTGCCTTCGTTGGTTTCTTAATTGACACTTGGATTCTGCTATGAGTATCTGAAATGGATACGTATCAAGTGCTGACTCTCCCTTTTCGTAAAAATGTTCTACTTTTTGGCTTAAAATGAAGTGTGAAGTGGTCCATACCCATTTTATATTGTACTTTGAGCTTATATGAAGAGTGTGTGCAGCATATTTTTCATTCTGACGTGAGGGTTTGGTTTTCTTTTTTTTTTTGGCAAATTGATGAGGTTATTTAGTATTAACTAGCCGGGATGAAAATGTTTTCCCGCAAAAGAGAGTACATAAGTGTTACACTCTCCTCAAAGATATTAGTTGCATGAAGTAGTTCATCTACTAGTTTTTCATTACAAAAGGAGGGTGGTTCATCGAAGATGCAACTTCTCCCCTCTACCCTCGCATTCCTAGCCAGAGCATCAACTACCTCGTTGTTCAAACGCCCTTCATGGTAGAAGGTGTGTTTCCGATCCCTAGTCCCAGAGCGTCCATGGAGAAGTGCCCTACATTTAGAGATAATGTTAGTGAGATTGCTCACTGTGGTACAATTGCTAAGCAAAGATTTCAGCGCTGTCAAACAATCACTGGCAATGATGAAAATTTGACTCCGACGCCCAACAAAGGGCTAGTTCTATAGCTCTCCCACGTAGGGTTTGGTTTTCATTGCTTGCTCTCCCACGTCTAAATAATTCTAAAAGAAAAGTTAACTAGAAGAAAAGGAAATATTTTTCTCAGCTTGCAGAAATCCCATTTCCCTGGATTTGTGCTCTAATTGTGGAGAATCGCCCCTTGTGCGTTATTTGTAGTCAACCATGACTTTCATGAGTTTTTTATCAGTTAAGATTTCCAAGCAACACTTGTACTAGAAGAAGGTGAACACTTGATTACTGAAGGATATGTGAAACCAACAGAATACCATGCTTCTATGGATCTGTGAGAGCCTTGTGGCTTGTCACTGGCGTTGGTGTTATGGCTTATCAGTATGGCATTATATTGGTATGATTTTAATAAAGGAAGAGAACATCTCCTCCTTCTTTGGCTCTGTAAGATCAACAACATGACTTATTTTGTTACTTTACATCTCCTGCCATTATTGCATATAGTATATGATATCCTTTTTCTTTATTCAGTACTCTGACATATCTTACTGACATTGCAGGCTAAATGCAGCCGGATTACGCTGTCCCATGCCTATTGATCTGAGACTCCATGTGTTAGTGATGAATTTCATAGGTATTATAGTTGTGAACTTATTTCTATAGCTGTATCTACTTTGTATAGGCTGATGGTGCACAGAATTTGTGTGGCTCTTTTAAAGACGAAGAAAATGTTGTTACAAAATGGTTTTAGGACCCTCAGTTCTGGTAATATATGGGTGCCATAAACCTTTTTTAACTATTAGTGAAAGAGGCTATGTTAGGGTCTCATCAGGTTTGATTTGGCTAGCCACGCCACTACGTATACTAAGGCTGTTTTTGAAATTAGTGGTGTGCATAAAAAACGATGTAAATGTATGTACCAGATATGATGGTTGAACTTTTTTTGATTTTTTTTGAAAGATTAAACTACTAAATGAACAGAATGGTGAACTTTATGAGGAATGAGATATCTATGATTGGGTTTTCTCAAAAAGGATGCAGTGACCCCTGACATAGTCTCATAGTTATTCCGTAGTGATTTATATTATGTTAGTTTTATGTCTTTTTCTTTCACTTCCTGTGATCCTGTTATCTACATGTGTTTCACAGGAAAGGAAGGTTTTGCAGCACCTCGGCTTAAAGATGCACAATTACCTCTTGACAAGTTGCGAGAAGGTTATGTGGAGGTACTTGGGCTTTCTCTCCTTACATCCCATACCCTTTGCACAAAAAAAAAAGAGAAGAAAGAAAGAAAGCAGAATTCAAAATGTGCACTCACACGCACACACACATTTGAACCTTGAAAAGTTGTGAATTCCAACCAAAGTAATGACAAGTTTTGTTATGATGCGTTAAACTATCGATTCTCCTGTATGTATTAGATTATTGTTGCAATGCGGACATTATACCAAAAGTGCAAACTGGTGCATGCAGATTTAAGCGAGTATAACATTCTCTATTATGAGGTATGCCAAGTGACACTCCCCGGAACACTTATTTTGCTATATGGCCTGCAGAAGTCTTATTTTACTTGGATCACAGGGGCACTTATATATTATTGATGTTTCTCAAGCCGTTGGTATTGAACATAAAAACCGCTGCAGTTTTTAGAGGAAGATTGTAGACATGTTACTGTGAGTAAACAGCTGGATTACTTCTATCTATTCTTCAATGTTTCCGTTATATATATAGCTACAAGTTCAAATGGTTGCTTGCTTTGTAGGACTTCTTTGAGAAAAGTGGTGTGGCTGTGATGGAAGCTGAACAACTTTTAACTTTCATCAAAGATGTATACTTTGCTGATTGTGCTGTGAATACTAACAACCTGGAAGAGGTTTGCTGGGCTTTATTTGGAAGATTCTTCTATAGTTCTCCAGTATCTATGATTCTTTGAATTGCGATTTTGCTTAAACTAGTATCTATATGCTTCAGGTTAAATAGAAGGTTAGAGGCCATGATATATCTGCTGTGGATCAAATTGTTGACCTTGTATTTGTTAAGGTAATAAAGTGGTTTCCTATATCAGCAATTCAGCATTGGTACTCCGTCAGTCCGTATTACTTTGCCCGTTGTTATCTCAGTTTCCATCAATAAGATGTATATTGTATAATATCGCTTCCTTCAAAGTTTTTGTTTAAATTAATGGGTCGGTCCTGCAAGCAGACTGCATTTTCTATCTATTACTGTGAAGCCCGTACCTGATCGTTTTTTTGTTCCTTTTATGTTTTATTCCCTTCCCATCGTATGTCCCTAGTCTGTGGAGGAAGGCAACAATCCTGATAAAACTGTGCTCAAGTCAACCAGCTACGACATTGAAGGCATGCAGAATATAGTAACTGGACTTGGCCAGGCTCCTAAGATGTCTCAATCCAGGGAAAATACATCGCAATCCATTCCACAGCAACAGAAAGAACAAAGGCCAGAAACTGATAGTGAGCCAACCTGTGGTGTGAGGGAGACCAGAATAGAAGATGAAGATGAAATTGAAAATGTAGATGGGACCTCTGGCGAAGCAGAAACTAAGGTGCCTTATGGTGCGACAAGATTGTCTCCTCAAGATAGGAAGGCAATTAGAAAGTCTGACAAGAAGAAGGTGAAAGAGAAGAAGAGGGAATCTAGAAAGACCAAGGTCCCTAAGGCACCGAAGAAGCGAAAGCAGAAGCTTGCTAAAGCTCCCAAAACCAGGTAGTTTTGGGAAGCAGGTCCTGACCTAATAACCGATACAAAATTAGGAGGTAACTGTCAAGATTTTTAAAGTGGAAGCTAATCAATTTTGCAAATCAGCTGATTAATCTGTTAGGCCGTTTGGGAATTGTAGTTCGTTTTTTGTTTTGGTAATTTTTAAAACCAAAATCAGGTTTTGTTTTTAGTTTCAAATACTTGGTTTATCATAAATATCAAATGCAACTAAGTTGCACAAATATAACATGTTCAATCAAAGAAATAACAACATACGTGGAATCGGCAAATTGTATCATACACCCGGAGTACCTTACTCTGTACACTCACCTTTGTATGTAGATGATTAAAAGATTGGGCCCTTTATTTTTTATGAAGTAATGGGCTTAAAATAAGAAAAAATAAACAAAGAGGGTGTACGGAACAAGGTACACCGGGTGTACGATGTAAGTATTCCGTGGAATCAACCTATATGGTTGTTCTCAAAACCAATACCAAGTCTACTCCACATGCGGTGTTTAAAATGACATATAACTTCTAATAGTCAAATGACCTTATTCAATCAAATAAATCTGAGTACTAATAACTTAGTGCCTACTACGCCTCACGCGTATCATGACAACCACATTATCATCGCTATCACCGGTGCGATCAATTACTTCAGGTGCTGCTGTACGCATAACAGGTGGAATAATTTGTCATTAACCCAATTTGGAGCCAATTACATTAACTATTTCAAACAAAAGAACACAACTTCAACCACAATAATAAAATGAAATTTCAAAAAAAAAATAGAAAAAATAAAAAATAACACACACAGACACAGACACATGAACAATTCTAACCAAAAATAAAGAAAACAAAACTCTGCATCCACACCTCCACCCGCTTCCGACTACTGCCCACCACCACCAATACCAACGAATTCTCACCGGCACCACCTTAAACCCATACTACATTCTCTCACTATCAATCAAACTTCTCCTCTTTCACATTCTCTCTTCTTCCCTTCAATTCTCCTTCAACCACACACTTGCCACCGCTGCTACAAATTCTCCGTCGCTTCAACCCACCTCCTCCGCCTTCTTATTCCGACCGGTGACCACCAGCCGACCAGAAATCCATTTACCTTAAGCTCTTCACCTCAATCTCCTCTTCCCCTCTTTGTCCATTAATCTCCTCCTTCCCTTTCAATCTGGCCAAATCTTTTCATCTAATCTCCATCTCCTACCAAAATAATTACTATTGGGCTGAAAATAACCCAATCCTAAAGTGTGGGTTTGTGTCAACTCTTGACTTTACAAAAGTGGTGAATCAAACGGCCCCTTAATCTCTTGACTCCACCTCCCCCTACCCTGCTGGCTCTTTGCAGTGTCCCTCCCTTTCCTTACCCCCATTTGTCTCCATCGATCTCCATAGAAATGAACTTTAGAAAATCATGAGAAACCCATTGAAGAGGGAAATTTTGGCGCGAGGAGAGAGAGTAGACTAGTGGAGTGTGACTGTGTGAGTTAGTATGCATGAATAAATAAATAAATACTACGTATATGGAGTATTATATACAGTACTGTGTATATATTTTTTTAAGAAGTCAATACTATAAATATCTCGACGGCTAGCCCTGTTTCGACTGTGTGACACATCACTTAACGTGGGTTACGTGCATTCTCATTTTAGCGTCGTTACCGTTATTGCTTCTTTCCTTCTTTTTTTGACAGCTAAGCAAGAAAATCAAAAAGTCTAAAAAACCACTTACTTTAACTAAAACTAAAATCACATTCATATCCCACACATACTGTATGACACTGACATGAGTACATGACCGTTACATAGTATTCAAATAAACTTAATTATTCTCCTCTCCAAAATAATAATCATAAATATTTTTATATTAATTGAATAGTACCAAGATTAATTATTGTGAGACTAAACTATGGTACTTGCAACTAATTTTTTTTAGTTTACATATAATTATATTTAAGTAAGGTTAATTATAATTATTTCCAAATTATTTTCTTTGGTTACTTATAAAATATTGAATGATTTCATTATTTTTTTCTTCTGAAATTAGATCTTTTTATTAATTTTTTCATACCAAAAATTCATAATTATTACCAAATTAATATGAATGTTTTTCTGAAAATATAATTTTATGTTTGGTTTGAAAAATTACGAAGGATTTTTTTTTGAGAAAATTGAATTTCAACCAAAAATACATAATCTTTGCTTTTATCTTTTGCCTTAGATACATTATAAAAATACTAATCAGGTTATTATCTAATTATAATTTTTATTTGATTTTTTTACAAAAATTATATAACACAATTTCATAACTACAAGTTATAAGAATTTTTTTTTTTGGTTTGTTTTTTTATTATGAAGTATTATAAAGATTTTAAATTATTTTTTGAGTGAATTTCAACAAATATAATCTTCATCAAAAAAGTAAAAAAAAATTGGTTAAATTTATTTCTTTCATAATTGTTTTCACATTATCTAAACT
>ONZK01003637.1:0-10012 GCA_900322385.1 Pharnaceum exiguum
TAATAATAATAATAATAATAATAATAATAATAATAATAATAATAAGAAGAAGAAGAAGAAGAAGAAGAAGAATATTAGAAATTTTTTGTACAATAATAATAACTAAAATTACTCAAATAAAGCATTTCAAATTACCTTTTATATGTTAAAACCAAATTAGATGAATATTAGAAAATTTTACACGTTTTAGATATGCAAAAGAAGTGAGAAATAATCTTATAAATTAAATTATATGCATCCTTGATCCAGGGTGGAACCTGATAAAACACGAAAATGACTCGACGCGAACGTAAAAATCAACATACTAACACAAAAATGATTACTCGATCCAAATTGATATGCCCGCCTAAATTGACGGGTCAAGAAAATAAATCATTAGATAAAATCAGTCGACAAAAGAGAAAATATATTAGCTAACAATAAAATTACAATTGGTGACCGTTTGTAACAATATATTGATCATGAAAGCTCCTCACTGAGTTAAACTGAATGATATAAAAAAATGAACTAAAATAAACATAAAGTATATGATCAAATTGAACTAAAAATTAACAATAAAATTACAATTGGTGACCTTTTGTAATATTTTGTAGGAAATTAACATCACGATTAACCGTCACTGATGAATCATTATTGACAAAATTATCTCTATCTTTATCATAAGGTGATTACGGACTATAACAAAATGGTTAAGAAAATTTTTCAATACTTCTTATTTTTGTTGAAGTTGAAAGCCAATACTTCAACAATACTTGGATCAATCTCAGGAAACTACCTCTCTATTCTCTTAAATAAGGGTAAGGTTGCGCAAATCTGACCCGAGCACCCCCATTCAATGTAAATTTACACTCAGTTGTTGTTGCAGCAGTTGTTGAATCATCATTGAATTGGTTGCTTTCACACATGTAAAGGGTACTTTCGTCAATATAAATATCTTGTTAGGATATGCCGCGGAAAAATGAAAAATCAGCTGCCACTGCTCTTTGTTATTATAAATAACGTAGACCTGACAAACGGGTCATTCGGTTCGGATTCGATTTTAGTGAATTCGGATTCGGATAGATTTTAGCGCCTTAATATCTAACTTGGTTCGGATTCGGTCCATATAATTTATTTCGGGTCAAATTAGGATATTTCACCAGAGTACGTTTTACGGCTTCTACATTCTAAATCCGCGAGAAAATTATTTCGGGTTATCGGATCGGGTCGGATCCAATAAGATGAAAGTAGTCTTCCCTTAGGATGTCGGTTCAATTTTGGGTCGGATTATTCGGTTCGAATAATCGGATTCGGATCAAGTTTGCCATGTCTATAAATAAGTAAGAAAATTAGACTGTGGAACAAAATCCTTTTCAATTGTCATTTTAGCTATGACGACTCTCATCGCTTATCCTTCTAATGCAAAACTAAAGTCGTGCCTATGCCTACATTCTAATTACTCAACCCCTCCAAGAAAGCCGCAACTTTCAATTACTTGCTACAAACCAAAACCACCCACATCAAAATCTAACATTTCCAGGTCATTTTCATCAACAAAGCAAAGGCCCATTTTAAAAGTATGGGGTTTAGAAAACACCCATACTCATCATACCGGGAAAATAAGGTCATCAACAAGGTTGTCAGCATCAACAAAGGACTTCAATTCCAAAAGAATAACTACTACTGGACTGACAGCTGATGCGATCATAAACTGGGCAAAGAGTGCATGTACTGGAAGGTTGATGCATTGTGGTGCGACGAATATGACCGCTCTTGTGTTGGCGCATGGTTTGGCCCTTTTCGCGCCATTTACTGCCTTCAACTGGGGAGCTTTTTGGGTGGCTATGTTGCTCAATGTATTAACTGGAATGTTGGGACTTTGCCTCTCATATCATCGGAATTTGTCTCACAGGAGTTTTACGCTTCCCAAGTGGCTCGAGTATTTCTGTGCCTATTGTGGGGCTTTAGCCTTGCAGGTTTGTGATCATTTCACTTCTTTATAATGGACATAGAATTAGACCGACAAGAGATAAATAGATCGAAAATCCATACAGTATATAAATAACAATACATACACATGCATAATAAACTAAACGTACTGATTAATGACAATAAGTTAACAAATGATATTATGTTGTGATGCTTTAAAAAAAAACTAGCTGTCAACAACTCAACATACACCGGATATATCTAAAAACACTTGTCGGATATATGAAAATAGCTAGATCGAGCTCTTTAACACTGGTCTACGAGTACGCATACAGTAAACAACCCAATTAACCTTCCTATAGCAGTCAGTTAGGTCCAAAGAGTTATTGAAGGTCAGTTCAACTCCATTCAATTTGTTTAGTTCACTCTAAAGACATGCATCTTGGTTACAAAGGTCCTATAATTAAATCAGTAAAACATACGATTACAATTAATTTAAATTCATACAAAAGTGCCAACATGTATTTGGTACACCATGTGTAAATTTTACACCCACGAATAACAACTAGAATTCACCCTTAATTTAGACAATAGACAAAAGAAATTGTGTTAGTTTGTAAAGGAACTTTTCAAAGTTATTTTTATGTGGATGTAAACTTATGCAGAGTATGTTAGTATTAGAGTTGTACCATTTGCAACAACAATCCCAGTAAATACCATCTCAGATGGGGTATTGAGGGAGCCTGATGTCGCAGCTTTACCCAGGAGAGTGTCTCCAGAGAGTTGTACCATTTGCACCATGTAAAATTCACGTCCAGATAGGTTAATGTGAAATCATACAATCGTACAAAACTACAGTCTAGTCCTTACAAATAAGATCACCTCAGCTCAACTAATCTCTGTAATTTTGTTTGGGCCAAAAAAAAGGGAGGCCATTTTTACCACCTATGCCTAAGTGATCGACCATGCATGGCTCCTGCTGGCCTGCTACTCTCCTACTCTGCTAGTGTTGATTCATCCGCTATTCCTTTGCTCTATCACAGCATTATGAATTTAACTAGTGATATAAAACCCTTGTAAATGCACGGAATATTTGTAAGTAATCATTATAGAGTGTGTCAACATTAAGTATTTATATAGACATAGATATATATATGCTGATGGTCGGTTCTTGACTCATCTTTGTCATTGACGACGTATATTAATTATGTTTGGGTCTATTGTGCTGGAAATTGACTAGTAAAGGATTTTCAACATGTATTAATAATCGTTGGGTCTGTTTTATTATCAAAAGATATATTGTTGGGTCTGTTTTGCTGGAAATTGTCAAGTAAAGGATTTTCTTAGGTTGGGCCTAGGTAATTGATGATGATTTGGACTTTGCAGGGGAACCCAATAGATTGGGTGAGCACACACAGGTATCATCACAGGTATTGCGACACTAAGCAAGACCCACATAGCCCACTTGAAGGGATTTGGTTCAGCCACTTTGGTTGGCTTTATAGCAGCCGAACAGTCATGGACAGGGTAAGGGACTAAGGGGTAACTGTATTCACCAAAGATAACATTTCTGAGCATAGTTACATCTTAATTATGGTTCTAATTGGTTGTGCTTTATATGGTTGTAGTGTGGAGAGCTAAGCAATGTACAAGACTTGGAGAATCAACCTTTTTATAGGTTTATGAGGAGCACATACATTTTGCATCCAATTGCGCTAGGAGTTATTTTGTATGCCTTCGGCGGATTTCCCTACATTGTGTGGGGGATGGTAAAGTGCTATATACTGCATAAGTGCATATCATGTTGACATTTTCGCCCCGAATTATCAAGTTTTTCTTTTAGACATTTTAAAAAAGAACAAAGAAAGATGAACTCGAGATTCACTTAAACATAGTATAGGTTTTCGCTTTTATAATTAAACTACCCAATAAGATGATTTTTATACAATATTAAAAACTTACAATTTACAAAAAATGAGGTCTTTATGTGCTCAATATGTCAACTTAATTTTGATAAGTGTACTTCTTTGTTTCATGTGGCTTATAACCTCGAGATTTAAAGTTGGTTTACTGAAGGTTTCTTCAAGCAACATATTGAGATAATAGGTCTAGCCAGTTACACTGTTACAGTATGTATATACGTTGCAATCCGACTCATTAGTTCATGTTGCTTCCATTAATCCAATGGAAGGATAATCTATGCTATATTGCTATGGCACAATGTCACACTAGCTAGTATACTTCTATTTGACGGAAAGCCAAGTTTTCTGCTGATGCAGGGTGTAAGGATTTTATGGGGGTACCACATGACTGCGCTGGTTAACTCTGTTTGCCATCTATGGGGACACCGATCATGGAATACCGGGGACTTTTCTCGAAATAATTGGTACTGTATTATCAGATTGATGTTCAACCTCAGTATTATAATTTCATGAATTTATACTCCGTATATATTTTTGCGGTTCCCTATTTGCAGTTACACCTTCAGTGGTTCATATTTTGTAATGAATAGGTGGGTGGCATTACTTACACATGGTGAAGGTTGGCACAATAACCATCATGCTTTCGAGTACTCTGCTCGGCATGGCTTAGAATGGTGGGAGGTTGACATGACTTGGTACGTTATAAGGCTTCTTCAAGAGTTTGGTTTGGCTAAGAATGTCAAATTGCCAATTGAGGCTCACAAAAAACAATTGGCGCTAAAGAAGGAAGCAGCAGCTGCTTAAAAAGCTTTACGGCCTACATATATCTTCCAGCAAGCAACCCATGCTACAAAAGATTTCAAAAGCTATGATGTCTAAGAACTTGAAGTTCAGTTTGTGATAGAGCCCAGGTGTGAAATAATTCTTTTCATCTAGTTAAGGTGTTATACGAACATGGAGCAAGTGTACACCACAATCGTTTCTAGTTCCAACCATTTTTCTCAATTTTTTCTCAAGCCAGTATACTTATTTCGGGCATGATCTTTACAACTTCAGTTTAATCCAGTTCAGTTTAGTCGAGTTCTGTTCAATAATCCAGTTCAGTACATTTTTTCGCAATTAAGCTCGTTACTTGCGAACATTATAAGTTTTGATCCCCGATATCCATTCGTAGTTATTAGTATATCATTAAAAAGTCTCACCATATATATAGTTCCGTAAACGTACAATATTGATACAGTTTTAATAATTGATTGAGCATCAAAATAATTAAATAAATAATTCTAAAAAGTTCAGTAAAGTTCAACTTTAAAAAACATACTATTCATCTTTACCAAATACTCCATACAAGATATAAACATTTTCTAAATTGTTCGGGAGACGTAGAAATAGACGCAGCATTTTGAAGTGTACATAATACATAGAATGCAATGCACAATGGGCTAAGACTGGAGTCCCCCAATTCTTTTAAAGAAGAGGCTACTGTAGTGACAAAAATACAAACTGTACATGACCTGACAAACTATAAAATAGCAGCAGTACTCATGAGTTTTGATTGTGCGCCAATTAAATAGTCAAAAAGGACTTACGTCGAGCGAAAGCATGCCAATATCGAAACGAGTTGTTGTCATACTTGTCAAAAGGGGGAGTAAAAAATAATTTACATGCCATACTCTTATCATTTGCATAAGTTGTTCTTTGTGCACGCTCTCCAGATTAACAAAAGGGTCACTATTTACTAGGATTATGTTATAATGTAACAATCCATCTATCATTCATGAACTTAATTATTTCACACATGATTAATAGTAAAGTATGCTTCTTCTTGTTTGGAATAAATATGGATAATAGACGTGTCTCATTGTCTCTAATTAGCTCGGAGAGCAAAATGATGAAAGTTTATTAGTAACTATTCCATATCATATAAGTTGAAACCAATGACATTCAGTAGCGCATTTTATTTAAATTTTATTATCTTAATGGTATCACTAAGTATATAGCGGACCAGCCTCTTGTAAATTGCACCCAAAAAAAAGTTAACTCGCTAAATTTAACAAAAAAAAAACAAATAATGCCATTTTTCTATTGTTTTTTTTATCACTTAAAGCCAATTTAAATGAGATAATTCTTTCAATTTCATCGGCGATGAAATATTGAGAACATTTGAAAATCACCATTTTTTTTTTTGAAAGTATTTTTTTTTTGGTTCAAGACTGCTTTATTTCTATTAGCAAATTTGTCCAACTCATATCTCTCACATACAAATGAAAAATCACTCCTAAAGTGTTCTAGTAACAACAACATCTCAGTCAAATCTCATCTCAAATAGGGTACTGAGGGAGTTTGATGTACGCATCCTTACCCCGAAACTGTTCTAGTACTAGAATCTTAGTCATCTTACCATTTAGTAGTATTCCGTGAAGAAGAAGAAGAAGTATTCTAAGTGTCATTCTAACAAACACTTAAAGGAAAATACATTCAATGGAAAAATGAGTTTTTTCCCCTCAAATTTGCCCATAAATAATGTCATTGCACTATGAGAACTGAGAAGTGGAAATGGAAATTGGTAGGAATTAACATGAATATATTAAGAACTTTTTTTTGATGGCGAATATATTAAGAACTTTATCTAACTTATTGTTATATAATGGGTTGGAGGGAGTATTAAAGTTCCTGACTTCAAGGACTCACTTCCATCGTCATTCTTCAAGGAATACACATTACACAAGCACATTTTGCCTTGCGTCAACAAAGCCTTAGGAATCCAAAACGAACAAAGTCGATTAGGATAGCTATAAAGGTCGTGGTCCAAAAAAATAAATGATTTTGTTTTCAATGGAGCTCAATTAAATGAATTATGAAAGAAAATCAATTTACAAGGTTCTCCAATTCAGCAAATCGTTTCTCCGAACGTATTTGATACAAGTATGCTATTCATTGAAATGCCCTGATTGTAGTTGGGGAACATGGTGAATCCATCCGTCCAGCTAGAACACACAACCAGAAAACAAACTCAAAAGCTAATTGCTGCAACTGCATTCTTGTGCTTGCTTCCCAATTCCCATGCCCACTCACTCAGTCACTCAAAAAAGTCCAAAACTGCGCCATTTATTCCCATGACCTGCACAGTTCCCTATAATTCCCAACTTGAGGTGACAATAGCAAAAAGACCCTAATGATGTCCCATACATAATACATCAGTCACCTCACAAACATGATACACAATCGACACGTGTATTCACTGAAATTCTTCTGATACAATAACAAGCCTAGAGACTTGTCAACACAAGCAAAAGCACAAACTGTACAAAAGTCTGACTGACGAGAGGCCTAATTTATCGGGCGCTCAAAAAATGAATGAATGCAGTTCTGCAGAGGGAAAAGTGATAGCTATAGGTAAATAAAAGTGAGAAAATGGTTAAAAGTCATTAGTTTGATTTGTGATTAGACAGTGAAGAGAGTGGGCGGCTTATCTAGCTGCTAGCTATAGCACTCGGTAAACCCGCGTGCTGTCTAAATTGTGCACAAGTGCGGCGATGTTATGTATAATAGTCAGTACAGCTTTGAGCCTCTGGGTGATATATGGTTCAGTGGTTGCTTAGCTTAGGCTCAAAATGTGCATGGTCCGGTTAATGCCCCGCATTTACCTCGATATTTGCTCTTGTTTGCTCCCACGCACGCTCTTCCTTTTCTTCATCTCTTAGCTTCTCCTGCATTAATTTCCCCGAATTATTTTTCCTCAATACTTTTCCGTTTTCTTTGATGTCATCTACTAGTATCCCTACCGTAGAGCTGGCCACGAGCCCACTTGAGCCGACTTACGACTCAGCTCAAACGACTTGACTCACCCAGTCCTTCAGCTCAAAGTCAGCTTGTGTGTGGTCGAGCCGACTTGAGTCGAGATGATACCTAGGAAAACCTTGGCTCGTAGCCAAGTCGGCTCAGCTCATATACGGTCGAGTCGGAACGAGCCGACTTGAGCCGAGCTGATATATAGGAAAACCTTTACCTCAAAGTCAAGTCGGCTCTATTTGATTGCTCAAAAAATCGTACAGTGGGTACAATTCGCCAGCTCGTTAAGACAATTCAAATCGAAAAGTCACAAGAGCTCAAATTTAGTCACTCAAATCGTCTAGTAGGCAAAAGCTAGACTGAGTCAGCTCGTAAGTCATCGAATTGCTCGTAAGTCATCAAACTGTGATCGAGCTGAGTTAGCTCATCGAATTCGAATTGACTTGGTTAAATTAAAATGCCAGCTCAAAGTCAACTCGCTCTATTCGACTCGACTTTGACCGAGCCGACTCGGTCAACGAGTCGACTGACTTTGACCCGAATTGAACCGAGCGGTGTCGGGTCAAGTCAGCTCATTGGCCACCTCTACCCTACGGATATTGTTTGGTATACCCTCCGCGTGGCCTACCCTCTAGTTTTTCTCTAAGCCATTTTTTAAAATATTGTATAATTTTTTAAAAGAAGAGGAGAGATATAGAGACATCAATGCTACCGGGTAGGAGACCCGAAGGGTAGATGTATCATTGCCCGTAATACTACCATGTATCTGAGGAATTGATGCTGTCAATGACTAATGATTTTTAGTTTGAGAGTTGAGACTAATGCAATATAATTTCAATCATATATTAACATAAACCGCACGGCTCCAATTCTGCACCCAAAAAAAATAAAAATTAATTGTCTCAGTTTGTGACACCAGCAATATGTTATATGTACGTAAGTCTTATCGATCTTATGCTAAAAGCTGGTGCTCATATAATCAGATATTATAATTTACTTGACTAGAAAGCAATTTTTTTAGTGTGTTACTGTGTTCGTAAAATCATTGTTTTTGTTAGTCTGTTCATTAGTTTGTACTCAACTCTTGACGTGTCAAACTTCTCAACAAAGTAAAGTTTTACCAAAAAATAATAATGTATAGATGAATGTGATAGTACATTAATTGTGACATTGTAGTATTTGTAAGTTGTGACTCTTCGATGGGATCTTAAATCTTAGGCTGTTTTGTTCATGAGCAGTATGCCAGTATCACATTTCACCTTTAGAGTTTAGTTCAGTTTTAGTTTAAATTTTAATTGCATTCCGTTTTCTTAGTTTAACTTAATAGTTTTAAGTTCAGTTAAGGTTTTTTTTTTTAGTTCAGAGGTTATTATATTCTAACATACACATGGCCCTTATGGTGTGTTTTGGTCGGGTGGAAAGATCTGGACTAAACTGAACTTAAAAAAACTAAAGAAAACTGAATTAATCTGAAAAACAGTGAATGTACGTAGTAGTTAAAATTATAACTGTAAATGAAAAAACTAGAAAAAACAAACTGAACTCAACTAGAAAAAAAAAAGAAGTGAATTGAACTGGACTACAAAAAACTGAACTGTACCATTATCGACAAACAAAACATAACCCGTCTATGTTTCTCACTTTTTGATAAGGGCCCATTGGATCCCGATTTATGAAGCGGATCCTGATTTCCTGAGATGCAAGGATCAGATTTTAGTAAATTGTTATCCAAAATTGTTGGTCAAAAGATTAGTTCAAGTCAAATGTTTATCACCCTATTTACTACCTTGCAAGTACAATGAATAGACCAGCTTGTGATATTGTTCACGTACTCGCTTTATCATGATGGTGAAATCAAACAAAATCTCAGTAGTTGAGTTTATTAGTTGGCTCATAATGAGTTCATTAACAACGACACAGTACGTTTTCAGTGAGTTAATTTGCCCCTCAAAAGTATTGAATCAGCTAGCGTCTTTATTCGTTAACACTTCTTCAACGTATGATTGTATGAACCAGACGAAAGAAATCAAATGTATATGTAAAATCGACTGCTAAAGTCGATTCGCAGAATTGCACAATGAACTTCTAGTATAGTTTTTTGAATTATGGTTAGAAGCAATCTAGACAAGTGACCGAAGTGTGCTATAGTACACTTCAAGAAATACGTTTAATTTACAGCCAACTAATAAACATTACTCCCCTCCCAAAAAAAATTAAAGTTTGATATATTTTTGTCAACCATTTTTTTCCTTTAACATGATATACGGCCAACTAAACATTACCCCCCCTTCAAGAATTAAAGTTTGTAATCTAAACAAGGGTAACAGAGGTCATTTTTGTTTAGTAGAGTAGTTATTATTACGTGGACGAAGGATCATTATTGTGTAGTT
>ONZK01003637.1:10456-26297 GCA_900322385.1 Pharnaceum exiguum
TTTTTTTTTTATCTTAAACAAATTACTCGTGGCATTATATTACATTATAGGCCATCACTTTGCCATACTCACATTGGCACACCCTTTATAAACCCCCTTCACTTCACTCCCCCCCTCGCTCGTCCCGCTCTTCACCCATACAAACACTCACTCCGAGAGAAAGCGAAACACTCCCCCCAAATCCACGCACCAAAGTAAACGCAAGAATTCTAGACAAACACAAGAAATTATTCTATTTCATGCTTTCAACTCAAAACAAAAGTCAAGTATAGAATTCATTCAGCCACAACGGGTCTATCGCTGTGGATGCTAGGCCTGGCCGCTCACCAGTTGCGTGCCGATATGAACCGCTTGCTCGCTCTCCTCTTCCACCAAGTATGCACTCATCACTCATACATACAAATTAGTCGGATCATTATGTTACGTACGTAAAAATGAATATAGGTTGGTTCATTGTGATTTGTTGAGATATATATCTTACATGTGATGTTACATTATGTTCAGGGGGTGTTAGATGAACAATTCTTACAACTTCAACAGCTTCAAGATGAGAGCTCCCCAAACTTTGTGGCCGAAGTTGTCAACATCTACTTCCAGGAGTCAGAGAAGCTTCTCCGAAATCTCAGATTTTTCCTGTATGTATATTATCTCTTCGTCTCTTTTCAATTTCACTGTCACGCCAGCTTGCTTGTTTCATGCCTAGGAAACATAGCTTCGTCATTTCTAGCAATGACGATCGGATTATAGAACTGGGGCTCCCGGTTCTCACACTATTAATGCTATTAAATCTTTAAGTTAGACTTTTGCTCAACTTTTTCTATATATGTCTGGCATTCTCTATCTAGCATTATTAAGTGTATTGACCATGACTATCATCTATTTTTGATTACATTGTGTTGCTTGGTTTTCTGGTGACCCAGACGCTTCAGTTTCTGCCAAAAATAATCGTTATTCAAAAATGCTACTCGTATTATCGTATGTACCTACATATAGCGTACGTGGTGAACTCTTGTGTCATTTATTGGAGGACTGATGCATATATATCTCTGTACTGATTTAGCGTTCTTTGGAATTCTATTGTCGTACTGTTATTTGTGAAGCGTACATTGTATAAAGAAACAAAGTACATTAGTTCTCCGAAAAAAGAAAGAAGTAGCATTTTTTAAATTTTATGGTATAGAGTGACCTATTATTCATAGAAGTGTAACATTTATTTGAAGACATCTTAATGAAAATGCATCCTTTATTTGGTAACGGACAGTGTAGTACTCCGTACAATTTAACATCTAAGATTCCAATTATACTTTCCAACATTGTACTTGTGTGTCACTTAAATTGTTGAACATCTTCGCTTTTGCTCATGTTTAATTTACTACCTTCCGTCAAAAGGTTTGTGGACCGGTTTCACTAGTTCCTTCATTTCTTTGTCTGCTAAGTGTACCCGTCAATAGTGTGCTGTTTCTTTAACACTCTATTTTCCGTTCTTTTTAAATAACACTTGTTGGTTTTGTTTTTATAAAAAAAAAAGGAAATAGCGTTTTGTGTTGTCAATGAATTGGTGAAATTGATGAGATTTCAGAGCGGACAAAGAGTTTTCAGACTACAAGAAAATAGGAATGCATTTGAATCAGTTCATGGGCAGCAGTTCCAGCATCGGAGCTAAAAGGGTCAGAAATGTTTGCGTTGTCTTCCGTGCTGCTTCGGAGCAGAACAACCGTGCAGGGTATCCCACTCTCTTTCCATGACTTTCTACGTCTACCTTTTCGCTCCCTGCTTTTCATAATAGCATGCTCATGTAAATTTCTAAATTATTAAGTGGATCAAAAGGTCATTGCTAGAATTATTATGTCCAATTGTCCATCCTATTATGTCTTAATTATTTGTATTTCATATGCTCATGATGTAGGTGTTGGAGAGCTTTGGAGTTGCTAGAACATGAGTATTGCTATCTAAAGAACAAATTAAACGAACTTTTCCAAGTAACTACTTTTTTTCTCGAACTTCGAGCGTTGCGTTTTCTTTATCCATTAACTATACCTCTTATCCATACATTATTGTCTCATGTATATAGTACTGGCTTTCCTAATCGCTAACTAATGCAGATTGAACAGCAGAGAGTACTTGCAGCTGGGGTGAGGTACCCTATTCAACACCGCTAATAAATGGCGAACGACAACAACATATTACATTTATTTTTCTAGTAATTAGCTAGGTTCGTATCATTTTGTAACCAGGATCATGGCCTGAGAAATGGATGAGAAGATAGTGGGAAAGAGGTCATTGTTGGCACTACTCAAAATATCAATGTGTAGGTAGGCTTTAAATTAGGAAGATGCATTGTCAAGGGCTTGGTACGTAGCTGTAACCCGAGAGATTGAATGCTTAGTGAGCAATGAGTAGAAATAAATGAATGCGCAGTTAGCTGCTTAGATAGTTAGCTTCACCCTCCCCTTGTTTAATCCTATGAGAGTTGCTCGTAACGTTGGAACTGTCTCTGGTCAATCGTGCGGGAGAATGTGATAGGCCTAATAGCTACTCAACCAATACCGTACAAAAAGTTCGGTTTGCTTGTTTGGGGCGTATATTATAAAGCCCAATATGAGCATTTGTTTAAAATCATTTTGTGATCATGGGCTTTGCCTAGCCACCTTCAAACGAAGTGGCCTTTAAGCAGAGCACAACCTTGGGACTTAGGCCATGTTTACCCACTAGTTGAAGATGGTAGTTGCATTAAATAGCTGGGTTCGACTAAATGAATTTGTGAGTTGGTTTGACCAGGTGATGTGATGTGAACCAGTCGGGAAAGGGCAGCTTGTTGATTTGCAGCCGGTTGGGATGAAAAAGTTAGCTAACAAGCTAAATAGCTGTTTCACTTGTTTTTTGAAACAAAAATGTCGTATCGTATTGCTAGGCAAATTACTCAGTAAAATCCACCTATGATCGATCGAGTACGTAGCAAGACGTCCTCTTTTGAGGCCGTATCCCGTTATCACGTTAGGGACTCTAACTCCTCTAATATTTTATATTGATGAGGGGAGATTAAAATAATTTCTGACACTGATGGTGTAAACTAGGAGGAATTTGACATGAATGCAACAACTAAGCCAAGTAAAGAGAAACTAATATTGAAAGAAATAGAAGATGATAGAGATCTGACAATAAAAGGGACTTTCATTGCCATTGGGGATAATTGACTAGAACTACAAACTACGCTACTAATGTTACAACAGAAACCCATGGGGGAATGCCCCAGAGGGGCTGTGGGCGTGTGCCCAGTCTATGCTAAATGCTATTGAAGCTAATTTGTTTTGTGGGTGTGATAACCTGCCTTTCTCTGTGATGTTGATGCAGTATTTGTAGTGCTCTTGTTGATGTGCAGTTTCTTCACGTATGTTGTAGTCAAAGAAAGTAGTGGGTTGATGGACAGTTGTGATCTTTTCCATCCCACGTTCCATAACTGCTGTCGACTTACAGTTTTCTTTCCCACATATATTATTTGTAGACTGCTTATGACGTAATTATCCCCTCATTAGGTTAGTCTTTTATACCATCAAAGTAATTAAATATTGGCCCATCGACATGACCCATCAATTTATATTGGCCCATCGACTTGACCCATCGACATGTATATATTGGGCCATCAACTTGACCCATCTATTTAAAAATGGATCAACAAATTAACCCATCAACTAGTGCTTTTTATGAGCTCTGTTTTATTAACCCAAAAGATAAAATATTGGATTAACAATAGCTAATTACCAAACACAATTTTTGTATCTTATTATGTGGTTTGGTGGTCAAACCAAGCAAAAAGGAACAAGCTGACTACTAAACAAGGCCTTAAACTTAAGTATAGTCTCAACTCTCACCGTTTTTTTGGAGGGACGCTCAACCTAAAATCGTTAAGCTCATCTGCTTTCAACTTGACCTACGATATGGAGTGAGCGCTTATAAGACTCATCTATAAAACATCAGGTTATATCACTTATGCGCTAAAAAAGGCACCTTTCGGTCAACATTCAAAAGGAAAAATTAGGGGGGAAAAGAAAAGGTTAATAACAGTGTTTTGAAAACCGGGCCGGCCGGTTCAACCAAATAGCAATGTTTTGAAAACCGGACCGACAGTATATTCAGTTTTCAAATCTGATCAAACCACAATGGTAAAAAATCGGTCAGGGCGAACGATTTATAGAAGTTTTGACTGGTTCTCACCCAAAAAATTAAATTTTTTAATGACATATTTTAAAATGCCGTTTTGACCGATTTTTAGAATAGTAGAGATTTCATAAGCCAAGTCGAACAAAATACGAGTGAAGTTGAGAACTTTTTTAGCGGAGTTCTATCGCATGTTCGACTTTTTAAAATTCGAGCTGAGTTGAGCCAAAAAATCTCCTGCAAATTAATTTTACACTAAATATTAATCAACTATAATCAAATTTACTTACTATCGAGGTTAAATAGAGGTTTGTATTCAAACCGAAATAAAAATAAAAATAGAGATGTATAGAATCTTTCCCAAGGCTTAGTAATTTATTTAACAATAAAAATAAAAATAGAGGTGTATAGAACTTACACACTACACTTGTTTTGGGCTTGACAGTGAACATACTGAAATACATAGTATACAACATATGGCCCAATAAGACAAATATTGGGTTGAGTTTGAGCAAATGACCACTATATAAAGGTTTAGGCGGTCTACTTGCTTTATGAGCTGACTTTGACTAAGTTGAGTGTCTAACTCTTACCCAACAATCCATTTCGAGCTTGACCAATTCTTACCCAGGAACGAAAAGATTTCTATGAAGAAACATTTCTTTTTACTATAATAAATTCGGTAAATGTGTTGAACTTGATTTTTTTACAGTCATATAACACTAAATGCAGGCAGTGATTGTGTAGTGACCAACAAAATACCCAATCCTCTCCTCCATCCCCTCTCGAGTCAAACATTGTGGGCTACATTAAGTTGGGTTACAGAATTCACGACACCTTGTCTACCATTTGCCCAGCAAATGTAGCGACGAACTTCAAGACTCGTTATCATTGTTGTTTAGTTGGTCAACAATATTATCTGTGAAGACAATTTCTAATATATGTGATGACAATCCTTGTTATCCATCACGACGGATATGAGAGTATGTGGTCACAAATATGAGGTTAGCCATAAAACTGGGATGACGAACGTTGATAGCCGTCCCTAGCTTCCCATGTTGGGCTTATTATAGACATTGGAAAATATCTAACACGCCGCTATCACGCTTGGTATGGTAATTCATCCACAAATGAACGTGTCGTCATAAACTCGTAGCGACATATGAGTGAACTTGTGGCTCCGAGCAGATAGAATCTTCATAACGATGTAACTTGCATGTTTGATGATGCACTAGCTTGGTAACAAAAAGGTCCCCCTTCTCTATCATTTATCCAATATCATTAGCGACGAACTTCAAGTTTCATCATCGCGGTTGTTTAGTTGGCCAACCACATATCCGTGATATAGTTCTAATATCCGTAATAACAGACCTTGTTATCCGTAACGACTCAAGACAAATAGGCGCACATGTGGTCACTGATATGAGGTTAACCTTACCTCATTTTGTGTTATATGAATGGAAAATAATATCACGGTTAGATAATAAATTTGCGAAGTCTTTGAACTTATATTTTACGTAAGCGAACCAATCTTTTTCACACCTACTTTATTTCTCTGTCCCAAAAAAAAAAATTACTTTTTCGTCCAACTATTTCACTACTTTAGCTGATTATATTAGTTAATATATATTTTATATCTTAAAAACATAATATTATCAGAAATACTTCTAATTCAGTACTCTAATTAGCATAACTGTTTGGACTAATTCTGTAAAATGCTTTTATAAACTTATGATCAAAGTTTACAAAAGTTAACACATGTACAACAAATCACACAGTAAAAATCGTTTTGATGGAGGGTGTATTACTTTTTGAAGTAAATGTGAATCGCTCATGGAACAAGCTGACAAGTCAAGACAATTTGGTGAAGTACAATATTTTACCCGTAGATGAATATTTCGGATTGTGGTTGTCTGCACCCAAATTGGCAGTGTATTTCCCTAAGGTCAATGACATGATCACATCCTGTGAACCTGAACAAAGGTAACCAGTTGGATTTACGGAGAACTAATTAACAGTAAGCAGAAATAGTTTTTATTTCGCAATGTGAATTGGGAAAACGAATTTCAGACAGAATTTCGCTTTGTAATTGTCTTTGTAAACACCCAAAAAGAACAATATTGCATGATAGAACTATTCTCGTTGCAATACTGTACCGTTATGAGTTTCTTTTCATCAAACTAGGGTAACTTTTTTCTTCACACACGAGTTGAAGTCCTCGGGCCTGAATTTTTCTTTATTTTTAGATTTACCAAAGCTGGTTTAAGTCATTGCTATATACGCCCTCCATTCCACAATTATCTTCCACCCTCAAATGTAAATTTCTACATGAGGATGAAAGATAATAATTTTGGAAGTAGGAAGTCGGAACGAAGGAAGTAGTTCGTAAAATGTTAGGAAAAGCACACACAAGAAAAAAGAATCTTGCCAAACAATGAAGCTTGCACTAACAATCCTCCCCTCAAGCTCCATTGTACCCCAACTCAATCAATGAGTTTTATTGTGGCATTGCCCATGCAATGGCAACGCCTCCCCTCCAACTAAAACCTCTTCAATGCGACACCTCTCGAGCATGTAGAGATTCTTCTCATTCTTGTGGCCTCTCAAAATCACCTTCCCCATCTTTGTGACCTCCAAGCGACCTCCACTAAGTTGGATCGAACACCCCAAGCTGTCCAATCTCCCCAAAGAAATAAGATTGCGATCAATCCTTGGAACATACCTCACCCCTTGAAGCTTCCAAGCACTCCCACCTTGAGTTTTGATCTCAACCTCACCAATCCCCTCTACCTTAGCCTTTTCCCCATTAGGCAAGGTCATACTTGTCTCCCCACATAGCTCATAAGAAACAAACCACTCCTTCTTTGAACACATATGTTGAGAGCACCCGGAATCTAAGACCCAACACTCCTTTGAATCTTCCCCAACTTCAACCACCATAAGACAATCATCTTCATCATGTGCGGTTGCAGCAACACGCTTTCCTCTCTTTAGTGCCTTCATATCCTCAATGAATCTAGGACACTTCCCCTGTATATGTCCAATTTCATCACAATAAAAGCATCTAATTTTAGGGTTTTGCCTCTTACCCTTCTTCTTGTGTCCACCACGTGCTTCCACCATCAAGCCATCACCGTTTGAAGACGATTCCCCTTTATTCATAAATCTCTCGGCTTCCAATAGCGCAACAACGGTCTCATCCAAGGTGATCGTCGTCTTACCAACAAGCAAACTAGTAATCACGGGATTATACCTACTTGGTAGAGACGCCAATAACAAGATCGCCTTGTCTTCATCCGATAATTTGACATCCAAACTCTCCAACTGGGTGATCAGGCCATTGAATTGGTTTAGATGATCATTCAAAACGCCAAAATCCATCATCTTGAGAGAATATAGGTCCTTCTTCAAGAACAACTTATTAGCTAAAGATTTTGCAGCGAACATCTTCTTTAGCTTCTCCCATAGTGCCTTTGGTTCTCTATCCTTAAGCACGTTGTACTTTATTTCAGGAGCCAACTCCAAACGAATCGTACTGGCCGCCTTCAACTTGGCATCCTCCAATCTCCATCGATCATCCCCGTCGGCTTCTTGTCTTCAAGAGTTGCACTTAACCCTTGTTGGATTAGCACATCCTCAACTGAACTTTGCCACAATGAGAAATTACTTTTCCCATTAAATAATTCCAAATTTATCTTGTTCCCAAAATACTTCTCCATCAAGCAGCGGATCTCCAACCTAAGCTCTTGATACCAATTGTTAGGAAAAGCACACACAAGAATGTAAGGAAATAAAACAACAATGTAAAGTAAAGAAGAAGAACACACAAGAATTTATGTGGTAATGGAAATTACCACCCCCAAAGTAATGTATTACTATTATTGAACCTTTAATAAAAGCAATACAACCCCCAAAGTGTTTCTCTCAATCCCTTTGCCCGTCCCCTTAGACTTATGAGAAAAACTATGTAAACTATGACTATAAGACACCCCTATTTGTAGCCTTAAGTTTATTCTAGATCTAGTTCTAGAATCCCCTAGAAAGACTTGGAGTACAAGGCATAATAATTCTACTTTCCTAGTCCTAAAAGTAGTCGGTCACAATTAGGAAACAAAAAGAAAAAAGAATCTTGCCAAACAATGAAGCTTGCTCTGATACCACTTATTGGGCCTAAAGACTAGGCCCACTCCTGGAGAAGGATGGCTAGCACACAAATCTGATGAGGTTCCATCCTAAAACCAATTGGCAATAGGAGGAGGAGCCCACCAAACCTATATACTAGTTGTCCTCCCCCTCTTTCACCGGTGTGGGACAATCCACACTTAACCACACACATGGGAAACCTAACATAAAATCACGTAGGTGATCTTCAACCTTACTGGCCAATTCAATGTCGATCCCAAAACAATCCTCAAAGTCATACTATTACAAGTTTGCAACTTTACTAGCTAAACTATTTGCAACCTTATATCCCAGTTTACCGACATGCAAAATGAAACTGAAAAAAAAAAGATAAGGGAAATAATTCCTTCAATGTCAAAACCAAGGTAAGACTTCAGTATCTACATCTTCTTGAGCTTTGAAGTTAAACCCAAACAATCGCACGTACTCCGCTTCTATGAATCTGTAAGTTGTATCAAGAGTTAGTTACGTTGCATGGCGAACAGTACCGCCTTAGCCTTATGTAGTCGACATCTCCCCTTGTCCTTATCAGGCAGCTTCTTGATGAAGTCCAATGGCAGCCAATGAGCCATGGGTCCCTGATATCAACACCCCACCCTTAACAGCGTCACAACTTTGCTTCCAAATAATGCCGCTTGGGGAGGTATCTGTTCACCTTGCCGACAAACGCTAGTGTGTTTGGTTTTCATGTTTGCAGCTCTGTACACTCTCAAATCATTGATGTACGGAAATGTCTGTTAGGTCTCTATCGAACTATTTTCCTAGACTTTTTATTGTTAGGCCTCAATCAAACTATTTCGCAACTATTTTCCTGGTCTTTGTTTTTGGGAGGACAGCCTTATAATTATAACGCTTGGAAGCTTTTTGTTCTATTATTAAAGAGGAACTATTGTCCTTAGATAATTCCATCACACTAAAAAGAGAAGAAGATGAGTTTTCTTTGTACACAAACTTGTGTTATACAATGACAGAAAAGTGTTTAATGACTCCTTGCCTCACTGGTAGAGTGGTAGTCATTAAAAACTCCCGATTGCAAATAGTTATCACGTCTTATATATAAAACAGTTTAACACGTACAATTTTTTTTTATAGGCGAGTCAATTCAATTAAGATACTCCGTATTAGACTTTTGAAGCTTCTTATGAAAAGTATTGAGTAGATATTTGTTAAATCTCATACACATACTTTTTTTGTCAACAGACTTTACATGTGGACAATAAAAAAAAAACAGACTTTCCATGTGTCTATCTCTAATCCACATCCACATCTAAGGAGTAGTTAGCTTGAAAGCACTTTGAAAATGGCATGTGGCCCTCCAGATTTGTATTCGCTGGCAGAAAAGTGAAATCCAATATGGAGTAGATTTGTCCGAGTGTCTTCGAAGAATCTCATGTGGAGCTCAAGCTAAGTGTGTTCAGAACTTTAGAAGTACAGATAGATCAGAGTACCATTATTGTGCAATAATTGTTCTTAAAAATAGAAAATGCAAAATGTAACTCGTGCTTTGGGAATTATAAATTGTCTAAAGAGTTGAGACTGACAATAATTCGGTCAAAAGACTCGATGGAGACAAAAGCGAAGATCCTACAGAGTATTGGTGTATGAATTGGATGATTGCAGATAATCAAGCTTGGAGAATAAAATCCCTCTACGGAGTACAGTATATAAATATGTAAAATACTTTTCTGCAATAATAGTATTGCTCTTTCCATCCTCTTCGTAAAATATGTTGGCTTATTTCCTGTGTTCGTGACGGAAAGGAAAAGTACAATAACAGTAGCAAATAATGAGGATTTTCATTTTGACTTTGAAAGAAAAAGCCGTGGAGAAAAGGGAATGAAGCTTATGAAGAGAGTTTAGGATCAGAGATGCATTTATAACCATTAAAAATCTTCATTTTTCTTCCTAATACATGGGATTACAAGTTTACATGCTCTTTTTAATTTTTATTAACTCAAGTTAAAACTAAAATGTGATGAACCGAAATTTTTAATTTAATTATTTAGATACTCGCTTATTTATCAATGCAAATACCTAGTATTAATATTGCGCATTTATAAAATTACATTATCAGACCTTACAAGCAATATTCAAATAATTACGAACATATATCAAATATGTAGCGCAAATTCTTACTATCAATAGATACGATCGTTAAACTAAACTGAACTGAATTAACTAAATTGAATCATGAAGTGAATTAAAAAGAAGTTAGAAGGTGAATATAACATGCCCTTAAATTAGAATTTAAAAAAACAGTAAAAACAAAGTAATATAAATGTCACATGTACTTGTAAAGATAAAGAAGATAGTAATAGCCGAGCCTCTTGACTCAGCGGTTAGCCGGTTAGAGTGTGTTTTTCAAATTAGGGTTAGTCTGTGTACATCACGCTCGCTCCCTCATTACCCCATCTTAGATGGGACTACACTGTGATTTTATTGTTGTTGTTATACTTGTAAAGATAGTAGTAGTCTTGAAGAAACTCCCCTCAAAAAAAAAAAAAGTCTTGAAAAAACAAGTGAAAAAGGGAGGGTGAAAAATCTTTTCTTATGATGAACTTGCAAATGAAAAAAGAATTATGAAGAAGATTTTAGAAATAAAAGGAATTATCGAATAGTAACTCGTCTCCAAGAATAAAAAGTACAAAAAACGGAAGGGAACTCCAGAAGATAAGCTATACGGTATGGGAGTTTATAATTGCATTGACCTTTCTTAAAGGAATATATTATCGAGAATGTAAGGAACAAAGGATGATCATAAATCATTATTCAAATCAACACGCTTCTGTTCGTGTAAACCATGAGCCTTCCGTTACATCAAAGCAGGGAAAGAACCCTTTTCCCCCCGATAAAGATATATGCGTATTAGAGACTTTAGAATACTTGGCGTTGTTCGTTAACATACCTAATGATAGACTTTTAGTAACAGTCAAAACTCAAAAGAGAGAAGCTGTAACATGAAGTCAATGATAAGAGTGGGTGGCGAATTGGCGATCGATATGAAAGTTTTAAGTCTTCCCAACGAAGTTAAACTAAATTGATCAACAACAAACGAGTGTAAATACCCGTTTAATGGAAGTGCTTGCGGTTATGATGTATGCAACCTTACCTCTATTTGGGAAAATATAGAGGTTGTTTCCGAGATTGACCAATTGCTATATTAAAGTATTGACTTTCAACAACTTTATCAAAAATAAAAAGTACTTAAAGATTTCATTAGCCATTTTATTATAGTCCATGATCACCTAAAGATAAAAAATAGAGATAATTTTTTCAGGCACCGGACCAATTAAACTAAATTGATCAAGTACTGAATAGCTACCTCGCTCTCACTCAATAGTCAATACATGCATTGTAGCGACATGTTGGCTTATTCGTTGATTTTTTCCCAGCTGGGTTTCACATTGTACTGTGGCAATTTCGGAAACCCACTGGTGGCCATAACTCAAATAATGTTCAAGTCGATCAATTTGAGCCTGGCTGGGTAGGGAATCTCTAATCCTTGCTCAAACCAGCATCCTTCATAAATAGTAACAAAAGCGTCCTAGCCATTTACAAGCTTATTTGTTAATGTTTGTGTTTAGTGGTCCAAGAGATGTTCATAACAATAGAGATGTTCTAATTTAAAAACAATTGGTGATAGGTGGAGGGGCCTTCTAGGCTATAAACATCTCAATTTATTGTCATTTTATCAATGCGGGACAAAGTCCCTTTATATCTCAACACCCCGCCTCACGCAAAGGGCCACTTTGGGCCGACAACTATGAGCCTGAAGCATGAACATACCTCGTTGGGCGTCGCACGCGCGTGGGCTCAACTGAGGGAAATTATATTGAAAGTGCCCCGCCTCACTGAAATGCCTCGTACTGGACTTGTATGTAGGCTATAAGGGAATGAACACATGCCCAAAGCCCGCTCTGATACCATGTTAATGTTTGTGTTTAGTGGGCCAAGAGATGTTCACAACACTAGAGAGGTTCCAAGCTAAAACCAATTGATGATAAGTGGACGGGTCCTTTACGCTACAAAAATCTCAAGGCATTGTCAATTTATTAATGTGAGACAAAGTCCCTTTATATCTCAACATTCAGTAAACAAGAACAACAAAAACTTAGTGAATTACCTTAAGGATCGGACTTAAGGTGCTCACCATATATGCAAGATTTTACATTTTTCTGTTTTTGAAAAGAAGAAGAAATCGATTGTTTTGAGATAGACAATTGACATTGTAATATTTCACTTTAATAAAACATTAACTATTTGGTTACAATTTCACCAAAACTTAAAAGTACATTTATTTTTTATAATTATTTTTATATTTGATCCAAAGTAAGGGTATGTTATTTCACCTTTTAAAATTTGAACTGAACTTTTATAATTAAATTGAACAAAACCAAATAAAACTGAAGTGGAATTTTTGCGTAATTATTTTAATATTAACGTCAATTACTATCAATACTTTATCAATTGGGCTTATATTTAATAGTACTACTTCAGTGCCAAAATTTTCTTTACACTTGTAAAATTCTTTATACTTTCTACCAAAATATAATAAAGTTCTTTATACTACCAATTTATGAAACTTATGTGGCTCATATTCTTTCTCACTTCTTTTTTTGGAAAAATTCAACCATACAACTATAGTATCTAAAACTTTGTGCAAATACTAATTTTCAAAAATATTACGAGACGAAAGAAGTATATCGAGATATTTCCAATGCGATAGTAATTTTAAAAAATGACTATCAGTATCAAAAACTCTTATGTCGATAAGTTACGGAATCAATTTAACTCAACAAAACAGAAGTATGTTATAAAGAACATGCATATGCCCTTAACCACCCCTATCACTTCACCAAAAAAAACAACGACCACTACTACAAAAGCGATTAGTGAACAGAACAACACACGTTTACTCACCTAATTTATAGACACATGAACTCACATGAATTGAAGCTTGAAAACAACCCTATTAACCTAGTAAACTTTCTATTAGGGGAAAAACTAGTGACCAACTGGTCAACAACGGAAACACGTTTTGAATTTTTTCATCTATGATGATCTCATCTCGATCCGGTAACAAAAAACATCTGAGTTAAAACTTAAATAATTACCCGTTGGTTCGATTCAAGTGAGTTGTCAAGGTGAGACAGAAGTTTACCTGTTTTCATAGTTTGTGTTCCCCGTCAGTGGGGACTAACTATGGGCCCACATACTTTTTATTTACTTTTCTCTTTTTGTGTAGATATATAAATTGGCCCCATGTGGAGGGTCATAAAACACATCAAACCACTAATTTTCAATCCACCTTCGTTACTTCTTCTTCATCTTCCCTTATTTACGTTCGTTCATGAGATTATTGGGGAGAGAGAGAGGAGTACATAGAAGGCACAGGAGAAAAACAAACATGACTAAAGTTGAGAATGTTTACACTTCAGGAGAAGAAACTCATCTAACTGTTAGTAAAACATCTCTTTTCTTCGCTGGTGACGGGTTTACTGTCTATGATTGTAAGGGTAACCTTATCTTCCGTGTTGATTCGTACAACCGTGATAGGGATGAGCTTGTTCTCATGGACGCTTCTGGACATTGTCTTCTCACCGTCCGCCGCAAGGTATTCCTTTCTCTCTCTCTCAAACTTGCATGCTAGGTTTTGTTGTATATGATGAATTAGTGTTCACTACTTCACTGTTTGTCAAGAAGTTATCTTTTTGCCATTGTGTGAAGATGGGTAGTGATTAATTTTAATTTGGGTTAATGGGTATCAATTAGATTTTAAATTGGTTAACAATTTGATCATGGCTCGTTCTCGGATGACTCAGTGAGTCAAGCTACCGTTAAACAACAACAACTCAGTTTAATCCCCAGCCTTACTCCGAAAGATCAGGAGACTGTTTACAAAATGACCTATTTAGTACCTAGCATATTAGTATATTACTCGTATTAATGGGGAGAAGTGTTAAGCATAGCAGTAAGTTTGAGAACATGGGCAGTGATGAATTGTTCAATTTGTCTTTGCCTTTAGTAGAAACTACCAAGCGAGTTGACTATGTGGTAGATAGATTCGTGTAAGATTTATCATGAATCTTAGAAGTTACAATACTGACAGTTCCGGCCATTCCGGGTAAGTTACCCCTCCACGTATTTACAAGTGCGCAAGGAATTTAGGACCACTATACAAATATCACAGTTGGAACTAGGAAACATGTAAATTTGTACTCCAACATCTCTTTAATTTTAGGCCACTTGGGGGGCCTTCGAAGTGAATGGTAGTTGACAAAAGCCTCACAAGCTATCCCTCTTCGTACATCTTGGTTTCCACTTTCAACCCGACCGGTGAGAGCATATACTTCCAGTCATTAAGTAACTAAGTAAGGAGTTCTTTACCAAAAAAAGAGTAAGGAGTTCTGACACTAATAAGCATGAGCAGGTAGAATAATACTCTCCCCAGGCACCCATTATCAGATTCAAACCCAAATGTGTAGGATTCTTGTATGATTGTTTTTTTGGGTGAATGAGTACATTGTATGATAGGTTATGCCTCATGCTTTAGGAGTACTAGTCTGATCAATTGGAATGAACTGAAAATCCTTATTTTAGAAAATTTTCTGATGTAAGTGCATTACTCTTTTTTGAAAGCAAATACATTACTCTTTTGATGCAAATAGATTTAAGTTAGTTATTGGAAATATTAAAAATAATATAATTGAACAAAGCTGAAAATTGGAAGAAATGAGGTAACGGGTGCATTTGAATCTAGACATTTAGTTTAGCTTCCTATGGTTCATTTCTTTATTTGATCGGGACAGTCGGCTTAAAGCTTGTAGTCCGTAATTAAAAAATTTATGGACTACATATACTAAGTTTTGTTCGTCGGTACTCGGTAGTGTTATATTAGTTCAGTTTTTTCATTTCTGTTCATATTTTTTTTCAATTCAGTTTCGGTTCATATTCACACTTTTACTGCACAGATTGTCACTGTTGTTAATTAAAGATGGAGTTTCTAACACAATAGATGGTTAATGCAGAGGCCAAGTCTGCACAACCGTTGGGAGGGCTTTCTAGGAGAACGAATAGAAGGATCAAAGCCAATATTCAGCGTGAAGAGATCATCAATAATTGGACGGTCAGGAGTAACAGTGGAGATGTACGAGAACCCCGGTGAGGAATACCAAGTAGAAGGTTCCTTTTGTCAAAGGAGCTGTACAATATACGATGCTACAACCAGGGAAGTCATGGCGGAAATTAAAAGGAAAGTGGACGTTACTTCCAACGTCATGTTAGGAAAAGATGTATTTTCTCTCTTGATTAAGCCAGGGTTTGATGCGGCCTTTGCCATGGGACTTATCCTGGTGCTTGATCAGATTTGTGGTGATGATGATGGAATAATTGTTGATGCTAATTCGGGGCCTAATAGCCCAAACGGGTCCCAGTGATAAGTGGACATCAAATCATCAACGTCATTTGTACCTTCAATTTTACTTTTTCAGTTTTCTATTTTTTT
>ONZK01003637.1:29429-65167 GCA_900322385.1 Pharnaceum exiguum
ATTAGTACAATACTTTTTCCATCTTAAATTATTAGCTAAAAACAGATTTTATATATATGACAATTATATATGTTTAGTATTATTTAATACGTGTATTAATACGTTATTTTTGTTTGAGAATTAAAAAAGGTTAAAAAAAGTGTTAAAAATAAAACTTATAAAAAAACCCCCAATTAGAGTTTATACGTATAACTAGGTGCAAGTCATGGGTCTGCTTCACTACACTGACGGTCCTACTAATATCATTCCATCTACTTGGTGGCTACGAAGAAGGGCATTAGAGCCCTTTGTACAACGCCTAGCGACCCGAAATTTTAAAAAGTTTGCTGCAAACTATTGGCAAAAATACCTGACAGCGCCATGTCATTTATTAGTTTAATTTTTTTCCCCCGAAAAGAAATTCAATTTATAAACTTAAAAAAGAAAGTTTATGATTAGAAGAAGTAAAGTTTGATATAGATATGACAACTATACAAATGAAATATTGTATAGTATTGATTTAAGTAAATCATTTGTTGTGTCATTCAGAAAAATCAAAAAAAATATTTAATTGGATATATGTTGAAGAAAGCTTTTAAACAAGATCCATTAGTAAAATGCTTAGGAAATAGCCGGGGATAATCCTTACTTGGGTGTTAGTAGCCGTGAATAATCTCTACTTGAGAAAATAGCTGGATAGATAACAGAGTTAACTATTTCGTTAAATTTTATTTATTTTTGATATAATTCTTTAAATTCAACAAAAAAATCAAGTAGGGATTATTTACAGCTACTACCACCCAAGTAGGGATTATCCCGGCCTATTTCCCAAATAGGTATTATTTCTGAGTAAATCGCCCCAAGTAGGGATTATTCTGGCCAATTTTGCCTTTAAAAACTAGGCTAACACTTCTTATATTTATCAAAAAATAGCTTACTTAAGTGAAATATCTTAATAACCATTTTTAGTCAAATTTTAAATGATTTAAATGTTTTAAATATTAGATAAATTGAACTTATGCCAAAGTAGTTGAAAACGAATGGAAAAAAGATACATATTTTCAATACAAAAAAAAAATTACGGAAAAAAATTACTTTTTTTAGCCAATTAATAGAATATACAATTGGAGGGAGACCCTTTAAAATATACAATTTATTGGAGACCCGTGCATCGCACGGGATTAAATCTAGTACGTTTTATGTGTAAAACATAGTTCTTAATAATAGGAAAAGTTAATTAATGATTAATTGGTGGTCATATGTGACCTCGTACGTGTAATATACTCTGTATGAAATAGGTTCACATAAAATTTTCTATCTATAAAGAGAGATCATCAATCAATTAGAGCACACACAAGTTTTTCCCCCTTTGATTACCTTTGATTCTCAAGGTTGAGCATTTAATTCTCACTAAGTTGAATTCTCACCAAGCCATTTAACCCTTCATACTACAAAAAAAACGTACTGAAATAGAATTGGTAGTATAAAAACATAGTTTGCTCATTATCTGTTCACCTTTGATATCAATTGGTATTTAGGGGATGCCCTTAACTTTAATACTTGACAATTCTACTGATCGTATTGAAATAGAATTGGAAAGTTTTATTTTTTTTAGTGTTTAAAGAGATGCAATAAAACCATTTATATTAAGCCTCACATTTCAAGAATTGAAGGGTAAATTTTCTCATTTAGGTTTTATTTTGTTAACTTAAATATTCCAATTTAATTTAGTCCAAATTCTTTTCAATAACTTTAGTAAAGTGCTTGAAATAATAGGTAAGCTCGAAACGATTCCTTGTGTAACAAAAAGTTGAAAGATCAATTCTGTTAGCCCAACTTTTTTTTTTTTTTCAATTAAGTTCAACGTTTTCCATTTAAGTTAAGTGTAGTTCTGAACTTATGAAAAAAGAAGAAGTACGGATTAACATGACACTAGTTCAATCCTTGAGGTTGGAATATAGATTTTGAACTCATAAACTTGTAATTCATAAATGTCACCTTTTTCGAATTATAATACAACAACCAATATGTTTTTTCAAACTATGATAAAGCTTGATCGTGTATCGAGAGCTGAGTCAGGAACGAGTAAATACTCGTTCTGTTAATTAGAAAAAAAAGTGAGTATTATTTTGTCTTCATCACTTAGTTGCACCTTCTTGGGTGCTGGATACTTATTATATATGGTATCCTTAACGCCTTTGGTATTCGGGGCAGTGGCCGAGGTATGGTTCATTTTCAACAAAAAAATGGTCAACAAAGTCTTCAAACCTTAACTAGTTTTAGTATACTAAATGTAAACAGTTTTTCGATTTTTAGGATAAGGTTGCATACATTAGACCTCCTTAGTACCTCATATGTGACATCATTATCCTGAGTCGTTGTTGTTGTAAATGTAAACTATAATCTACATTTCCCTTCCCCCTCCAGGCCACCAATGTGGGATAAATAAAAAACACAAATTGTAAACAAAGACTAAATATTAATATATCTAGTGGCGACTAGCGAGGTAGGTTGCACGGACACCTCTCATAAGGAGAATGTCGGACACCGAAACCGATGGACACACGCCCAACACTTCACTAAGTACTGAAGTACATTTTCACAATTTGATACAGTTATTATCACATGTAATTTTACGATTTCATTAATTTTTTCAACCTTAATACAAATATAGTGTTGATAAGCTCACAAAAATGTGAAGTTAGATATTTTTCATTAGTTTGTATTTTATTTAATTGTCTAATTTGTGTAATAATATTCTTTATCAATAAAAAAATATGAAAAGAATAGCCGTGTCTCGTGTCCAATGTTTTTGGAATGCCGTGTCGCCGTATCCGTATTACTGTATCAGTGTACTTATCCATATCCATGTCAGTATCCATGCAACCTAGCTGGCGAGTACTAAAACAACATGCCAACAACTTGTTCGCTAGTTGCTATCGGAATCGTTAATTCCATGATTCCATCCCTAACGAGTAACGAGTAGTCAATGAGAGAAAATTAAATGACGTACGGATTCGGGTGCATGTTATGGACTTATGGATGTCATGATCATAGGCTAACGTGAAACGTTTTCTCTTTTAACTTTTTTCCTAAGTTGACAAGGCAAGCACACTATACGCATGTGTTGTGTAAGATCGCTGATATCAAAACAATGCCTTCGATTAGCTTCAACAATCAACATCAACGGTTTCCATCAACCATTCTTATATAATATAATGATCGAAGACACGGAACTCGGGAAGAAATAATGACTCGAACATTTACCAACATAATTCAGTACAGCAATCACTGATCTAGAGTGGATCGGAGTAATTATCAATTAGTGTATGCCAATGAACGTATATATGCGGTAAAGTTTAGAGATTAATTGGAAAACACTTTTAGTTTCGAACAACCTCTCTATTTTCTTAAATAGGGGTATATGGTTGCGTACATCCTGACCCCGAGTACCCCCATTAAATGGGGATTTACACTCGGTTGTTGTTGTTGTTGGAAATCACTATATCTGAATCAATTCGATTGAAATTAAAGCTAACCCGTGATCTGAGCCCAGATGATCTTCCTAAAACTTATTAATTCGATCTCTAATACAGGATGATTTACCGTAGTACTAATGTACTATATATATACTCTAGGACTCATCCAAAGTGCGAGTAGTAATTGGTATCTAATGAGTAATGAGTTGGAAGTCATGCTTAGCTATGTACGCTGCAGGAGCACGTACAAGAACGTTTGAAAGAAGGTAAACCACGTCAACAAGTAGGCTACAACATCTTACGATAATTGTCGACAATATCATTGGTTGAGTGAATCTATCATCATAGAAAAAATTAGTGGCTTGAGATTGGTTGGCCAGAAAGTCGGCTTCTGAGCTCCGAGACTCAGTAATATTTGATGGTGTAGTACTGAGGCTGTGAGGGATGTCAGACGAGGAATAAGATCTTTGTTTAAGGAATCATCATAAGAAACTTGTTCTCCTTTCGCAGTTTCGCATGTCATGCACAAGTCCGTATATGCTCCATATATGTTTTATTTTTGATTGAAAATTCGTTTTGAATCACATACTCATAGACCATCGCTGTTGCTCAATGTCACCTTTTGCTTGTTATGATTTATTAATTATTATTTTTTAAGCGAATTCCAAGTATTTATCGAGTTACATATGGTGAGAAATTCTCAGATTTTATATTGCGTACGTACGTATTATGCTGTTTTTTTTCGAATCTCAGACTTTTTAAGTAAAACTTCCGTCAGCTGCTGTATTCGTATTAACAATTGATAATAATTATGTTATGTAGAATATAATCTGCTTCTAATCTGGTGGAGATAAAAGCGATCGTTTGCCGAAAGCCAGTTGACAAGGGATCTTTTGGTGTAGGGCAAATGGAACCTTCATGAAAATTATACTACTACTACTATCGATCTCTTTATTATTATACAAGCAATCTTGACAGTTGAATATGAAATTCTGAAATCAATTCGCCAGAGCCCACTTTATCAAGTCAAAGTAGCTATACTTTACTTTTGTCTAATAGGGGAACCACCGTGCCTATTTCAAAAACAAAATTAAGACCTCATATAATCAATTAGATGCAGCTTCATTGAAGGAACAATGATCTAAGAGAATATGAGTACTTGGACTAACCTTGGTATCTTTAGGAGGGCAAAACGGAAAAAAAGAGGGCAAACACTTTTGCCCATTATCTGTGATGACGAACTTCAAGATCCGTTATCACAGTTGTTTTTAGTTGGTTAACAAAAATATCGGTGACAACAATTTCTTATATTTGTGATGACAGATATTGTTATCCGTCACGACGGATAAGAGAATCCGTGGTCACAGATAAGAGGGGATGGTGGAATCGGGTCGGTGTTTCGGGTTATAGGTTTAGTACTAGGTATCCACCATTTTAAAAATAAAAATAAGTGGCCAAGAGTGTTTGCCCTCTTTTTATTTTTTTGCCCTCCAAAGGCGTCAAGGTTAGCACAAATCTTCAAGAGGATATCGCCATTCACAAACTTAAGATAGCGCATTGATAGTTTGGTACGTATTATTGTACCAATGTACCAAACGAAGCTCATTGGAGAACCCCTCAGATGGAACTTTGTTATGTACCTATGTTGGGCCAATCATCTTTATCACAGTTAGCCTCATGCTCAGCCCAAAAGAAAAAAAAAGGACACACAAATTTGGTGAAAAATGATGTGACTTAAGGTACAATGATCAGTTGTCGGTTCCAAATCCACCGGCAGGTTATATATGCCATACAAAATTCAGATATTTTGAGTACCACTGTATAGGCTAATTAATAGGCTATCATAGAACAATTAAAACAGTTCTTCCGCTTCAAAAAAAATTAAAAACAGTACAGTTCCAATGAAGTCCACTAGTTCGTCTACTGCAGCCCCGTTTCATATATTACACTAGATAAAAAGGGGTTATCAGTGTTTAAGTGCGGAAAATTAACTTTTATCCGGAGTGTCATTAATGAATATCTGAAGAGTCATAATACCTAGTATCATATTGGGTTTACACATTTTTTTTTGTGTAAACTCCGATCTTTAGGAACGAACTAAATTTTAAAGTCTTGAACATAGCTGAATTCTAGTTATTAGAGAAGAAAAAGAAAAAGCTGGGAAAAATAGATTTGATACTTTGACAGTAGCATAATTTGAGTTAAAACCACATGATGTATGTTGAAACAACAGACGCCAACATAGGCCTTGCTTGGTAGAAGAGTAGTTAGTATGAGCATTTAGTATTTTGTGTTGTAATAGGAAATTTATCATTTTGGGTACCTATCTATGTCATAATACCAAATTGGGATCCAAAGTATTCAATATGTCAAACAGGGTACCTATACTTTTGAACGTTGTACCAAAATGGGACCCCAAGCAGTTTTCTGTCACAGAAACTGTCCAAGTTAGGGTCATTTGAGTAATTTTGCACGCATGATTTGTCTTTATCAGTGAACTGAAGATAAACTCCGAGAGAAAGACAAAGAGAGAAGAGGGTTGAAGAGAGATAGTGTTTTTAAACGAGATTAGATTTTATTAGGATAAGAGTATATTTTATGGAGGAAAATATGTTTTCCCTTTTGTTTCCTTGTTTTAGGGGGGTATGTAATAATGTTGACAAATCCCGCATGCAAAATTGCTCAAATGACCCTAATTTGGACAGTTTCTGTGATAGAAAACTGCTTGGGGTCCCATTTTGCTACAAAGTTCAAAATTACAGGTACCCTGTTTGATATATTGAATACTTTAGACTCCAGTTTGATATTATGGTATAGGTCAGGTACCCAAAATGGTAAATTTCCGTTGTAATAGCAGGCTTGATCGGTCAGAAATACTCTTGGACATGTTTGGTAAATAGTAGTTTTGGAGAGCATTTGGGTCCACAAAATGCTCTTCTGAAAATGCTTTTCTCAACAACATTTTCAAGAGTAGTTTGATTTCTTCGGTATTTAACACTACAAACTGCTAACTTGTAATCGTAAATATACTAAATAACTTATACCTGCTAACTACTAGTTAAAACTGTTAACCGCTAAGTGCTAATATTAACTGCTAACCGCTATCTCCCAAACAAGGCCTATTACTCTGCTGTCCTAGTCCCATTTTTTGCACAACCATGAGGCTATTGTGGATTCGATTTCTATTCTCACTTGTATACTTACCCTTTTAAGCCAAACGGCGGCATCCAATATCTACCTTTTTTTCCTTTTCTTTTGACATCGACTATCGTTTCAGATGATCTAGTAATGACACAGGGCGCAGAGCGGCGTCGCAATTTTTTTTTATTTATGAAAACGCTGACTTAATGATCAAATTGCCCATGTACTAGCAGCATCTATATAAAGCGATAGGCTGGATTTCAAGCACATCATGATATATTTACTGAAAAACAAGCAACAAATAGGAGCTTGGTTCCTATATATTGGACCTTGGACTGCAAAGCGCACGCTGGACTAGCTCTGCACGGCAAGAGTTGATATAACATCAACAAGATCAGTCTGTTAAGACATCCGAAATCACTACAAATCCGCAAGTGTAGCATAACATTGCACATGAACGTTACACAAATCATATTAGACAGCATAATTTCAACAGTCAAGTTAAAATAACAGCCAGCTGAAAGAGCTGATCAAAGCAATTGAATAGCCTAGATAAAAAAGGCCCCCTCTATTTCCCCATCAAAGTTGTTTGGACCATAATATCGATTTAAGGTAAGGGATCTAAACTAGCACGAACCAGGCGGTATGACATGATTATGCGCCGTGACTTAAGTAAATAGTTTCTACTCTAGCAATCAGTCTAGAAACAGCAGTGGAGAGAGCTTAGAGGGAGCTCTCTGAGACCCCGGACAGACATAATGCTCTCTGAGACCCCGGACAGATCGACACAAGGCAAGGATAAAAACTTAAAATGTGTATAAGGAACCTAGACATAACAAAGCCCAAATACACCATTCCTCCATAACTTCCTGTAGATTAATAATTTCTATCTCTATATTAAGATTGTACAAATTCTTAAAAAGCTTCAAATGGCATACGGAGTACTAATAAAGACCTAGCAATGCAATCATGTCACACTATTCCATGTCATTCACCATTAGAGTTCTACCAACGTACAATAATAATGCTTCAAATATGGAAAAAAACAACCTGCCGTGAAGCATTGCATTTGTCTAACTATGCATTATTGTAAATTGTTTGGTCCAAAGAAAGTAAATTAAGAGTTGATACATGAATATGCTTGACATAGTTGTGCTATACTAGCTAGGTTCAACGCAACAGTATAGTTGATGTACCAATCAAGACATAATTATTCTCTCTGATGGCAACAAGACACTGGTCCGAAAACACTTGACATCACTTCTCACTAGACCATACTCAAGGAACTCAATAGGCCAATTGACCAAAAAGATGGAACCCTAAAGGAACACAAGACCAATTTATGAAGAAATATAATGCAATACTTAACTGACATATCAAGTATATATGCCGATTAGCAGCAGAGGAGATGGAGAAAAATCATCAAAGAAGTGCTAGTAGCTAAGCAAAAAAAACAGACGACTAAACTATAAAGATCATCCCTTTTGTTTTCTTTCCATAATCTTACAACTTACAAGATGCCATTGTAGCCAGGCTTCCTTCAATGACTTTCTTAGGATGATAGTTAATCAGTCATATCCACATCAAGCTCTCGACAAATACGTCTGCGTAAACTGCTTTAGTCTCATGATGCTTCATCTTCTTGGTATAGATGTTGTACCCAAACAAGCCACCTACGCCCATATTTACACTAAACAACAATTCACCACTTTTCTCCAAGAAAACCACATTTCTAACGCGTTTTATTACCTTCGTTAATAAATCAAACAACTTTAATGGTGAATGCATGTCATACTCTTTAATCCAACCGTGGTTGTCTTTCATCCTCCAAATATATATGCGATGATTATGGATTCTAAACATTGCAAATGATCCATTGAGCAATCCGAACAACCTGTACCTCCGATTAACTTTCTCATCTGGCAAGTCCCCGTAGCTAAACAACTCGGTACCTAAGTCGAAGGAAATGACTCTTGAATAGTTATCTCTTTTCTGATTATGATCACCATATAGATAATGTAACACCCCATTTGAATGATATCCTCCTACCAACTTGCACTTATGAGGTATAATATCAACTCCTATGGTCCTCCAACATCTACTTCTAAGACTATATACCTCAACAGAAGTTTTACGCTGGCTATCATCAAATAAAATTACCACGATTTTATGATCAACACTTAATGAATCATACCCGAAACCCAAATTGTACCTAGGTACGTCGTCGAAGCGAGGGGGCAGGGGTATCCTCAGGTATTTCCTAATAAAGGGATTTCTTAATATGATTTCCTTCAATCCGTAAGGCAATTTTTTTTCATACTTGCACATCAATAACAGCCCTTGTACATAGTCTACCACCCTATAGTCATAATCACTACCATAGTTCACATCTATTACGAGATAGTGATTATAATTAGTTGGTTTTTGTGGTAAGTCATATCGCGGACGTACCACAAATTTGCCTAAGCAGGGATTTACAGAATTGGGTCGTCTCAAAATTATGAGATGGGAGTCACTTTGTTGTTTGTATAAATTGAGATGTTGGCATGCAAAAGAAGGGTTTAGGATAAGAGACTTAAACGATTTTGAAACACACGTGACTTTAAGGAGACATCTTACCGAGAGTCTCAAGAGGATGTCCAACCATACTTCTTTAGGGAGGATGTCTAAGACATATTTTCTTCCTCTATGCTTGCATTTTATACTTTGAACCATTAACGATGACTTTTTGTCTCGACGGGTGAAATTTAGTGGGGAAACGGGTGGTTTAATTCGTGGTGGAGTCTGGTGTAATGTTGTTGTAATTTTTGACCTAAAAAAAACCCAAACTCCCACACGTGTTTCGCTTCTTTTATTTATGGGCTAATTAATAAATAGGATCCTTCGTCAAAAAAAGAGTATATATTCTTACCAAAAAAAAGAGTATATATATTTCCATCAAAAAAAAAAAAAAAGAGTATATATAATTCCTTTCGAAGTGGTTGAAGAGTTTGACTTTGACTGTCCATTGAACCCAAATGCCAAAGCCAGGTTTACATAGCCCAAAGAAGGCCCACTGGTCCAGAATCCAATTACATACGATTCGGGATTGCCTAGGGCTTAATATGAAGTTATGAACGCTGCAGTTACCACCAGATCATATTTGATTGTTCAGCTGCTCATCAATTTGTTCCTCGTTCCAGAGATTTTAGCATCTTTTATTATGAAAATTCAACTCTTCAATTCAGTTTAGTTTGGGAGTAGTCACCTTATACTGTCATGCAAAACAATAACCAAACAAGGGCAATACAATATTTAGTTGCTTACATCTTGCATCCATTATTTCTTATTAGAATGTGTTTTGTTCGGTACTACAGTTCACTAGAGCTAATCTGGAAAAATACAGCCACCAAAATAGATCGAGGTAGTACATATGATACATAAAGTTTACATCCTATTATGTAATTCACAGACATCAACACGAATCGATACTTCAGTAAAAACTGTATCACAATCGTATGTTACAAGATGTAAAGAGGCCCTGCAAAGTGAACTAACGAAGCCAAAACTAGATTTAAAGATGATCACCATTGCAGGGGTTTTCAACTTTTTATCGTCTGTCACAGGATCTGGCAAGTTGCTAAGCTGACAAAAAGAAGTCACCATTCATCTCCGGCCAGAGTAAGCTCTCGACATATACGCTTGCGTACAACGTACCACCATAAGGAAACTTGATCTGCGTGGTTTTGGTATTGTATAGCATCACACCTTCCATGAGTACGTTGACCAATAATTCACCACTCTTCTCCATAAATTCCATATTAGTGATGCGAGACCAAAAATCCCACAGAGCACCGAACAATCGCTTCTCACATTCTATAACATACTCTTTAGACCAACTGTTATCTTTCATTTTCCAAATGACAATATGACGGTCATTGATATAAAACAACACAAATGATCCATTGAGCAATCCGGGAAACCACCCACTCGAATCACCAAATAGTAAGTCGAATTCACTATTATTAAGATCCTCCTCCTCATCATCTGGAAAATTTGTGTAGCTAAACAACTCGGTACCTAAATCGAACGAAGCCACACTCCTATAGCCGTCTATGCCAGGATGATGTTCACCAGTCCTAAAATGCACCACTCCATTTGCATACTTCCCCCATGTAAAACCCCTACTGTGAGGTATAAGATCAACTCCTATGGTCCTCCAGCATCCAATTCTAAGGCTGTAGACCTCAACATAGGTTTTCGACTGATTGTCATCAAATAAAATAGCCACAATCTTATAATCACCACTCAAAGGATCTAACCCAAAACCGAAATGATGATTTAGTAATTCGGACCGAGGGGGAAGGGGGATCTTAAGGTCTTTCCTAATGGAGGGGTTTGTTAGAGTGATGTCCCTCAATGTTAATGTATTACCAGGAGCTAAATTGTATCCACATGTCACTAGCAACCCATCAACATAATCTACAACTGAGCAACAACCACCCCAGTACACAGGGAGTTCAAATTCTTTGCTTTGATGAATTGGTGGATGATCATGTTCACTCAAAGCATTCACAGGACGTACCATAAGTTTACCAATTCCAAAGGGGTCATAGCTACCATATTTGAAAGGCATTTCTAAGAGCATAAGATGGGTGTCACTTTGTTCATATGAAATGAAATGCTGACGTGCAAAATTTTGAGATTGGATAAGAGAAAGAAATGATTTTGAAACACATTTAAGAGTTAGAAGAGATCTCACTGAGAGTTTCAACAGGATTTCGAACCACATATCCATAGGTAAAATTTCTGAGGCTTTCTGTCCTGTCTCTTGGTTTGACAGATCCATTGGTGACGGTGACGACATGATGGGCTGAACTGATGAAGTTTACTAGTAATTTTCAAGTGATGGTGATATGTCTGATGAATCTGATCAAGGTCTGTGCTATTGTTGAGCTGCAAACATGTAGGAACTGATGAAGTCTGATAAATCTCATCAAGGTCTGATGAGTCACAAACTGTGACAAATGTGAGCATATCATGCCAGTTTGTATCCACGTGTTGTCAACACAAAAGTTTATTGATGACATTGAGGTTATCCAGGTTGGCCTTGAGACCTCTCCCCCAACCCAAAAAAAATATCTGTAGGAACTGACATTTTTTGGGCTGTGATAAGGACTGAAAATCATTCCGGAAAGCTACTTGCTAGATGTCAAGTGTTGTACCATATAGCTGCTTTCATTATTGGTACTTGGTTAATGTACTAACCAACAACTGATCAGCATAGTCCAGTAACATATGTATCGATACATTGTGTAATCTTTAGCTCAATTGTTGCCCTTAATCACCCAAATCCGGATCCGAAAGAAATTAGAATACAGCAAGCTGTAGTTGAGTGAGGTTATAGTCGCACTTGAATTCACAAATTTGTTTTCCTTATGATTAATTGCTATTATGATGTCGTACACTTAACAGTCCTACTTACACATGAGAACCAAAACATTAACCAAATAAGGACAATACAAGGGGCATTAGGCCCCCGGTAAGACCCAAAAGAAGAAGAAGAGGGCAATACAACATTCTTACATTATGCATCCTTTATCGATGACTATATTGTTACAAAGATACAAGTAATAAGCTATAATCGACTTCACACCAGAATAATACAAAATAAAAAGGGTCTCACAGACCCAGAAGGCCAGGTACTTCGCCAGGATCAAAACATGAAGAAAAACAACCAAAGAAATGTCCTTTACTCCAGCTCCATGGCAAAGTTGTTCAACCAGATGCCCTAGGATCATCAAAAGATGTCATCATCATTCATATATATTGCAGAACAAGCTCTCCACATATTCGTCTGCATAAACCACATCACCATCAGAATGCTTCATCTCTTTGGTTTTGGTGTTGTACCACAACAAACCTTCCATCAGTACGCTCACCAACAGTTCACCAGTCTTCTCAAAGAAGACCAAATTGGTAATACGAAAAGATACCTCCTGCAAATAGTCGAACAAACTACGCGTCGATTGTATCTCGTAAGCTTTAGTCCAATTGTTCTCCTTCATCGTCCAAATGACAAAGCTTTGGCCATAGAAACAAAAAAAGGCAAATGAACGATTGAGCGATCCAGGCAACCTCAACCTCCAAAACATCAAATCAAACTCATTCTCACCAACATCCTCATCTGGCAAGTCTGTGTAGCTAAACAACTCTTTACCTAAATCGAACGAAACGACACCCTTGTAGTTTTCCACCTCTGGATCAAAAGTATTTTCTTGATATAGAAAATGTACCACTCCATTTGCATGAAACCCCCCTCCCAAGTGCCACTTGTGAGGTATAATATCAACTCATATGGTCCTCCAACAGCCAGTTTTAAGGCTGTAAACCTCAACATAAGTTTTACACTGACTGTTATCAAATATAATAGCTAAGATCTTAATATCGTCACTCCAGGGATCAAACCCAAAACCAAGACAGTCCTTCGGTACGTCGAAGCGAGGTGGCAGGGGTAACTTATATCTTGTCATCATGGAGGGATTGACTAACATGATTTCCTTCAAATGAGGAGGGCCTTTAATTGATCCATACTTAAACATCATTAACACCCCATTTATACTACCCACCACACACCAGTCATCACCATAATAGTTCATAGGTAATCCTACAATACATCTATTATCTTGTTCTGGTGATTCATTTCTGGCACGCATCATTAGCTCGCCAGTTGCAAAGGGGGAAGAGAAATTACTCGGAGCTTTTAAGAGTATAAGAAGAGAGTCACCTTGTTGATCATATGAAGTAAAATGTTGACATGCAAAATCAGGGGTACTGATGAGATTAAGAAATGTTTTTGAAACATACTGAAGATCATAGAGAGATCCTACCGGGAGTTTCAAGAGAATATCGAACCATAATTCTATAGGCAGAATTTCTAAGGTCTCTTTCTCTCCTCTATGTTGGCATATTATTGGAGCCATAGATGATGACATTCTTTGCTAAATCAGTGACGATCCCCTTTACTAGTTGGCCATATGGTTGTGAACTGTAACAAGACTAATCTTTTGGTGAGGCACTGTCGCATTTTGTGTCAAAAAGAGAGGGTCTGTAGTTCGATCTGTACACACAACACTTTGCATATCACAAAGTAGCCACGTGTGGATCTTACAGAAACTTTTGTAATTCAAAGCCTATCTAAAGCAGTAGAACTTCGGATTAAATAACATAAAATAAAATAAAACAGGTAGATTACAACAATTCAAATGTGGGTTTTTGCAGGTTCTTTTACAACAGTAAATTAAAGAGCCCGGGAAGGGGCAATCCGCAAACAGTTTTTTTAGAAACTAGTTTCGACCTTCGAGTGTTTAGGATGAGGTTATGAATTTTCCTTGATGTAAGATTGATCATACTCAAGAGGCAATTGGGGAAAACAGTTGCAAAGTTTCAATTATAGAATTAACAAATCAAAATTTAAACAATAATCTCAGAGGAACAAACAGAACATAATTATCAAATAACTCAACAAACAACCACAGCAGAGAGCCTTAGAATAAAGCATCACTAACAGGAGGAATTATAACGGAGATCTGACCTGCAGTACCATACTTTTTCCTTCCACATACTACATGATCTAAATCACTGTTAATTAACTAATAGCATTAAGCTACCAGCAGTTGTTGTTACTTGTTAAGCAGACTGAGCAGTTGTTACTTGTTAAGCAGACTGAACTGGTCCTTCTGAAATAATTAGGCACCGATACCGTGATAAATAGCTATTATGATCATAGTAGAAATGGAGAATACACACAACTACTACTTTTCTAGTGACACAAGAGAACCAAAACAACAACTAAGGGCAATACAACATGCATACATTTTGCATCCATAAATCCATAATCCATTACATTTTGAGTTGAACAGAAAGCTATTTCCCACCATACTTGTGCTACAAATAGATACGCCAAAATCCAACACAGACTTCACACCAGAAAAACAGATCCGATTACAAACCCAGCAAAGTGAGCCAAATATATATCGATCATAGCCAAAAAGAGAGAGATCAAAAGATGAACACTATCAAGAAGAGGTCCTTTCTTACAACTCCACAGCAGAGTTGGTCCATCATCATATCAGCCCTAAGAATATTCTGGAAATTTGATCAAAAGATGTCATCAGTCATATAAAAAACAAGCTTTCCACATATATGTCTGCAAAATACACATCACCATCAGAAAACTTCATCTGCTTGGTATTTGTGTTATACCACATCAAACCTTCCTTGACTATGCTTACCAACAACTCACCACTCTTCTCCAAGAAGACCAAATTAGTAACGCGAAACGATAACTCGTGCAGATAGTCAAACAGCCTAGGAGTCGATTGTATCTCATAATCTTTAGTCCATTCATTGTCCTTCATCTTCCAAATGACAATGCGAAGGCCATAGAAACAAAACCAGGCAAACGAACCACTGAGCGATCCAGGCAACCTCACCCTCCCAAATATCAAATCAACCTCACTAGCACCAATATCGTCATCTGGCAAGTCTATGTAGCTAAACAACTCCCTACCTACATCGAACGAAACAACAGCTGTACAACCATCGTATCCTGGATTATCATAATCATTGTACAGAAAATGTACCATCCCATTTGCATAATGCCCATCCTCAAACCCCAACTTCGAGGTATAATATCAACTCCTATGTTCCTCCAACATCCAGTTCTAATGTTGCAAACCTCAACATAAGTTTTAGACTGAATGTTATCAAACAAAACAGCTATGATCTTGTAATCACCACTCAAGGGATCAAACCCAAAACCAAGACTATACTTCCGCACGTCGAAATGAGGTGGGAGGGGCATCCTAATTTTTTCCACAATGGAGGGATTGCGTAACACGATTTCCTTCAAATGGGGAGGAGGGCCTTCTATTGATCTATGCTTATACATTAATATCAACCCATTTACACTATCTACCACATACCAGTCATCACCACAATAGGCAACAGCTATTGCAATAGGATGAGTATCTTCCTCTAGTGATTCATTTCTTGCACGAATCATAAGTTTGCCAGTTGCAAAGGGGGAATAAATGGGAGGTTCTAGAAGTATAAGATGGGAGTCACCTTGTTGATATGAAGTGAAATGTTGACATGCAAAATCAGGGTTATTGATGAGATTATGAAATGTTTTTGAAACATATTGGAGATTAAGGAGAGATCTTACCGGGAGTTTCAAGAGAATGTCGAACCATAACTCTATAGGCAGAATGTCTAAGGTCTCTTTCTCTCCGCTATGCTTGCATGTTAGAGCCTTAGATAATGACATTCTTTGCTGAACTGATGAACTGTAGGAACTCTTTTGGTGAGTTACTGTGACATTTTGTGACAGAAAAAGAGGTTCTGTATTTCTGTACACACTACACTGTACCTACACTCCCAAAGTAGTCACGAGTGGTTCTTATAGAAACTTTGATCATCCAAAGCCTATCTAAAACAGTAAAACAGTACAACTTCCACTTTATTTTATATTATTAATAAAGGTTTAGACTTTAGATACTTAGATTACAATTTACAACAACCCAACTGTGGGTAAAGAAAAGAAAACAAAGAGCTGTTACAATTAGAGAGCCAGGATTTCCCTTGACGTAATAAGATTACACTCAAGAGGCAATATGGACAGACAGTTGCCAAGTTTGCATAGTAAAATTAACAAATGGAAATGTTAGCCTAAAGTTGAGATTAAAATTTAAACAACAATCTCAGAGGAACAAACAGAACATAATTATCAAATAACTCAGCAAACAACCATAGCAAAGAGCCTAAGAATGAAGCATTAGTAACAGCAGGAGTTATAAATGACCTGCATTACCATACTTCTTACTTCCGCATACTACATGACATAAATCACTGTTACTTATTAGCAGCTAGTGTAAGACTGCACTGCCTCAGTAGCTAAATCGAAAATACCTAGATCAAAGGAGAAAGATTATAGCTTTTCTTCTCCGTCCTTGTCAAAGAGAGGGAATCAGGTCAAGAAGGTTCATCAAGCACGGCCACTGTCGGCCAGACTAAGCTTTGCTTGTAAACATCTGCATAAAATGCACTTTCAACTTGGATAGAAACTTTCTTGGTGTTAGTGTTGTACCATAACAAACTACCCTCGGTGACATTAGGCTCAAGTTTACTAACCAACAATTCACCACTCTTCTCAAAGAAGATTGCATTGGTGATGTAATAAGCTGAGTTGCGCAAAGAGTCTAGCAACTCAGGAACTGATTCCATTGTGCATTCTTTAGTCCAATCATCGTCTTTCAGCATCCAAACAATGATCTCAAAGTAAGTAACATACAATACAGCAAGTTTGCCCATGTATGACACTGACAATTTCACCACATCATTTCCTGCATATGGCAACTCTTTCAAGCTTAGCGAGTTAGACCCTAGATTGAACGATGCAACATGAGACACAATCGGGATTGAACCACCCCGTTGTGGTTTTCCACACAACCAGTGTATGACCCCATCAGTGTAAACTGTAGCTTTAGATAATTGTTGTTCAACTGGAATAAAATCAACTTCTGTGCTCGTAAAAGACCCCATCCCAAGGCTGTATACATTAATAACAGTTTTCTCTAACTGATCATTACCAAAAACAAACACCATCTTATAATCATTAGTCTCTGAATCATACCCAAATGCCTGAGGGCGGCAAGCATGGATAGATGGTAAGGCCCTTAAGGGAATCAACCGAGACTTTCTCAAAGAAGGATTCCACAAAGATAACCACGTACGTTCTTCATCTGTAGGTCTAGGCATACGATACATCAACAGAAAACCATCAGCATAAGACACCACTTGACTAGAAAGCCCGCAATATAGAGGTATTTCAAGTTCTGGAGCTTCTGTTTGTAAGTTTTCGCAACCAGTAGTAACCTTTAGTTTTCCATAGGCTACCTCAAACAAATTCTCAAAAGTTAGTGAGCACGGTAAATTCTTGAAAACTGAGGGAAGTTCCAAGAGTAAGAGCTGAGATCCCTCTTCTTGGCCAGAGAAAGATGTGTTAAAGCGAACTAAATGTTTAGAGACAAACTCAGGAGATTCAATATGAGTAAGAAATGATTTAGCAACACATTTCAGGATGTGCAGAGGTTTTACCGGAAGTCGAACGAGTATTTCTGACCAGATGTCTAATGGCACAATTGCTGTTACTTCTTTCTCCTCACCTCGACTACAGCAAGAATCGCTAGCGGCCATTGTTGCAGAGTTGGTAAGCAGGGTGGTGATTGCAAATTGAGGGCAGAGGTAGGCCTGGGCAAGTATATATAAGGGTGATGACCAAAACCTTGCTAAAGTTGCTATGTTATAACAGAAACAGTCATATCATTTGCGTGTCTACATGGTTAGGTGGTTCTTTCTTAACAAACTGTGATAGAGCTATCAATCATACAGTCATGATATCATGTACTACTGGTTAGATGTATCCTCTGGCAGTCACAACCGTGATTTTGTGATCTACTTTCGTGTTCTTCAAAACCAACAGTATGGGAAGGTACCTCAGTGGTTCTGCAAACTCTTAAAGCATTTCAGAAGTTATCTATATGGAGATCAGATATAAGACATTTGAATATAAAGATATTTGATTTTACAATCAAAGAGTAAGAATATTTAACAAGAGTAAAGAAACATCTCTACAAGAATTAGTTCCCTGGCTTTGTACATACACAGCTACAATGAATTTTGCTTGTTAGTTTTCTATACAAGTCAGTCAAGCCTCACTACATTTGAAATAATGGAAGAAATAAAATTTCCCCAAAAATCATGAAGCTAATGACAATAAATACAGAGAGGCTACACAAATCGTGAAAGGCAACCAGCTTTGAGCTCCTGTTACCTGCAATAGCATATAAGACATCAGCATTCTTTTATATCAGAAATCCACAGTAAGCCATGAAGTGCCTGCCAAGAAAAGAATCTGACATGTAAAAAGATGTTTACCTTGAAGGCATTTTTGGATGAGTGGCCTGAAGAACCAGGAATCCCAGTAAATCCAATGTTATAGGCAATACTACCATCAGGCTTAAACAACCCAAAGTTCCTTTCAGAAGTTGGCCCAGGTTTCAAATTCTCGTTGAACAAGGCAAACACATACGCCCTTATCATCGTCTTAGGCCTATATGGTGTTCCTTTCCTTTTCATCAACAACTTCTTTAGATTAGAGTTGTAAGTCTTTGCATTGCGGACCGTTGCTCCAGGTTCATTCGGATCCCCGTTTGAGGCCCACCCAGTTTCTGACACGATCACCTCTGTTTTATCAAACCCAACCTTCTCCAGGGCAGCATAAGCAGCATCAATCTGTGCCTCAAACATGTTATCATAATGCAACTTTGTCTTGGCATCATAAATCCCTGGGTTCTTCTCAAAGAGCGCATAACGTATATCTATGTGTTCAGGGTCACTCTTGTAGGCTAGGAAAGGATAAGCATTGATATAAAATGGAGAACCGACTTGCGAAAAGAACTGCAGGAGTGGCCTCAAGTAAGGAAGGAGTTCTTCCTTGAATGCTCCAGCGGACGGAGGAAATGACGCGGCAAAGACGCCTTCCGAGTGAGGACTTGAGAGTTGAACCTTGTTCGCCAACTGAAGGCTGTCAAGAGCCATGTAGACATTTCTTACTGCACCCACCAAGGCCTCAAAAAGGTCTTGGTCACCTCCACTGCCTAAAACTTCATTTCCTACCGCGATTCCTACAATATTAGTATCTGGCAGAAAAGGTTCCACATTTTCTTTTATCCAATCCAAGGCTCGTCCTTGATTTGCTGCCATGTCTTTCAAGAACTCATTCCCAAGCCCTACGATTATTTCTATTCCTGTCCCTGCGAAAGCCTTTAAAACACTATGGTCAGCGTCGTAGATTCTTGTGTTCTTTATCCTAGCGGCTTTGAGGAGAGTTGCTACACTTTCCGGAGCAGGGAGGTTGTCGGCTATCCTTCCATAGTTCACTCCATAAGTTCCAGTAAATGCAGTTGAAGTTGGAGCTGCACAGATTGCTAAGTTGTTAAGTATCTGAATTCACATTTGTTACTAGACAGACGAAGGGTACACTGCGACATAATTATTAAGTGAAATTGCATATGCCTATCCTTCTTTTTTTCGACAACTTCATATTGCTGTGTATGAGATTTAAGGACAAACACAAACTTTCCAACAAGCCTACCGATTTCTGTTTGCTTAGAAGTTCTATATATTGCAATATCAGATTTACTGAACCCTCGCGAATTACGCAAGGGAATTACATGAACCAAATATCCGACTCTAGCACTGAATTAAAACAACCAATGAATGAAAGAAATCAAGTTTTGGAAAAGAAGAGTAACAGGTACGTACAAAACGGGCTGAAAGGCAACTTTATGCATGGACGATATGAGTAGACTTGCCCTTCAGACAAGAAAAAGAACAAGAGTAGATGAAACAACGTTATTGCTATGTGCTAGGAGAGGAAACACCCAATGAAGTTTAAAGAGCTAGTCTCAAACATACATTATATTGAACATATAGATATAATCAGAGCGGAAATAAATTCATGAAGACTAAGACAGTACGCAGTTACGCACCATGGAGAAAGAGATGGTGAGAGAGGAGTATGAGCCACAAGCAAATAGAAGGGAACTCCATGCGCCTACCGGCTGGTTAGAGTACTATTGATAAACCATTACACAAGTAGATCGATAGAATGTTTGATTTATCTAACATAAGAAGGTTTGGATATGTGCAGGTCAAGAATCCAATAGCCAATAATAAGTAGCAGAGGTTTCTTTGATGGCATGCCATTGTGTTGCAACTTGTAACTTATGGAAATTGGAAATGGTACAAAGATTCCAAAACCTTAATACTAAGAAGAGGAAGATAATAAAGTTGGGTCATTGTCATAGAGGGCTTTGGAATCTCTTATGTGAGTTACCTTTCCCTCAAAGTATACCTTTTCTTGCTCTTTTCCTTGGAGTATTTGTTTTTCCTATGGTATATTCTTGTCCAATATATTTTCAGCTTGTAACATTGCAAATGTATTGTGATTCTTTCCTTGGTGCTCAGAACTTTAGAATATCTGATGCAGCCTTGCCGCCTTTGCCAATTTCCCATATCTGCCTCTTTCAAAAGCTGAGTGACTGATGACATTCGGATTTGCATCTTTGTATGTGTAAAGTCCTTGTGCTTTGATAGATGATGATCTAACTCATCTAAGACAAGCCATTTTTGAGAAAACATGTACACATCAACCTTACATTGTCAACTGAGCGTTATTACCCCTTTTGTGAGATGCTTATGCATAAGTCTAGTTTGTTCCACTTTCCACCCAAAAAAGTTCTTCTAAAATTTATTTTCTTCTTAACTAGGACTTGACACGTAGATATAATATAACCTTTTTTTCCATAACGAACTTAAAATTGTCCTTTTTCCAATTATGAGATAAATTTATTTACAAATCCAAAAAAAAAATTGTTAGAAAACCTTTTCAATGCTTCTCATTATTTAAATAGAACTGATCGAGACTATCAAACTGAACATTTGATCTTTTTCTAAAAATTCACAATAATATTTTTTCTCAAAAAAAAATCACAATAATATTTTTATTTTCTTATCAAAAAATAAACCCAATACGAGTAGTAAACAATTTCCAACAACCAATTTCAATATTATTAAAGACTTTTCTTCCATCAAAAAAATAATTATTAAAGACTTTTCGAGTTCCAGAATATTCAAAGTCAAACCTCTTTGCCCCTTTCATCTTCCTTCCTTCCTTCCTTCCCCTTCCCCTTCCCCTTCCCCTGTACTCCTCTCTCTCTCCCCTCCCCTTCTCTTCCCACTCATCAATTCATCATCATAATCAAATTTATACAATTCAACTACCTTATCACTTTTCATACAAACCCAGGAAAAGAAGGAAAAACAAAAAGAAAGACAGAAAAACAGAGTATAAAACATGAACTTTTTCAAAACAGTATTTTTAGACAAGGATGATGAAAACCAAGACCGACCCACATCATCAAACCCACCCGAAACCATAACCCAGAAACAGAATTCCGGGTTTGACCTTAACCCGGAAGATACACAACCCCAGTCATCATCATCATCATCATCAACTTTTTCTTTTATGAGTTTAATGAAAACTCTGCAAGTGAACTCAGATTGGATAGAGACATACAAAAGGGACTTAGCAGAGCTAGGGACAGGTATAAGGAGAGAGAGTGAACTCCTTAAGAAAGTAGTTAAGGAGCTTCCTGAGTTAAGCGCCTCGAAAGCTCAAGGCCCACTTGAGTCATTGGGTAATGTTATTGATAGTGTTTGGAAGTCAGCTTCTGAGGTGATCATCTCAAATAGTGTCTTAAGTGATGGTGGTGGTGGTGGTGATCATAAGGATAGTGAGAGAGGTTATGTGAATGTCAATGTGAATTATAGTAGGTTTGAGAGGCAGTTGAGAAAGGTGCAAGGAGATGAGAGGACATATGTGGAGGAAGTTGAGGAATTGGAAGAGTATAGGGAGTGGAGAAAAGGGTTTGATTTGGAAGGGAGGAGAGGGGAGATTGAAGAGTTGATGAGGGAGAATAGAGTGGTGAGTGGTGTGTATGAGAAGGTTGTGGGTGGAGCGGTTGTGGAAGATGAGGTGTTTTGGTGTAGGTATTTTTATAAGGTGTTTAGGCTTGAGAAGGATGAGGAAGTTAGAGCTAGGTTGGTTAAGAGAGTGATTGGGGATGAGGATGATGAGGAGGAGCTCAGTTGGGATGTCGAGGATGATGAGGAGGGAGGTGAGGTGGGTGGAAATGTAAGTGTTTCGGGTCGTAAAAGCGGTGAGTCGTCTAGGAAAGGAGGGGAATGTGATGAGAAACATGGAGAGTGTGAAGAGGATGAGGGAGTAGAGGTGAATGGGGCGAGTGTTGTGAGTCGAAAAGATGAGGGGTTGTTGAGGAAGGAAGGGGAATGTAAGGAGAGGTATGGGGAGAATGAAGGCGAAAGAACGGAGAAATATGAGAAGGTGGATGGTGGGAATGAGGGGAAGAGAGAGCCGAGTGAGTCGGGTAAAGAGAGTGATTATTCGATTGTTTCGACAAGGCCGTCCACTGAGGGGGATGATATAGGGTGGGATGAGCTTGAGGATATAGGTACCGGGGATGATCGAAAGGTGGTTCCAAGTGGGAGCAGCCCTAGTAGGGAGGTGTTGAGGAAGAGGCTGAGTGTTGCTTATGATGAAGAAGATTTGAGTTGGGATATTGAAGATGATGATGAACCCATGAAGACTTGAAATCTTGAGGATTTATTGCAACTTCAGTCTGATGATAGTTGGTATATTGTGTGCAGGATTGATCCTAGTTCATTAGTTGTGTAGTTTCTTTGTTTCGGTTTCTGAGAGGGTTAACAGCCATGAAATATGGCTGTTTGACTTGTGCTTGTATATTCAATCTCGAGGAAACAATTACTTGATTCCTTTTTCGTTCTGGAGCTTTGCTTCTTCTAATGCTAGTACTGTATGTAAAAATGCTCAAATTTTACGCACCAGGAGAGTTCTGGCTGCAAACCTTTTACCAGGAAGGTGAATTGTTGATAAATAAAAGCTGATAATGTTGGAGCGCCACTGTGCTTTGATTTTGTTGTGAATTTGCTTCATCTTTTAGGTAGAATCATGAGTTGTTACAAATATTATCTGATAACTTGCAGTTTCTGTGACGAGACCGCTGTTCGGGAACATGAAATACTCTCAATGTTGATGCTCTCATGTTGGTAGATATATACTTCAAAACTAACTATCTACATATAAAGTAGTCAAGTAGATATCTCAAAGGCAAGTGCATGTAGGACTGTAGGAGTAGGCATACATTGGAATAAGAAGATAAACCAGATCCCAAGGATTTGGTAACTAAATTTCATAATGTGGCACATCATAGATCTTAATGTAAACTATGCAACAATCCAACTAAGAATATGCATAATACCTTCTCCAACTGAGTCCAACATGTACAGTAGTGCTTTCCCCATATAGCCATACTCTGAAGAGTTGCTAAGACCAACAAAACTCAATTAAAGGTGACAGTTTTGTCTCGTTCCATAAAATCCTCTTCTTGGTGTGCGATATAGGAATATCTCATCCTAAACTTGTAGCCGCCATCAGTCTGAGAGGAAGTCTGTAAAAGGAAAAAAAAAAAAGAGACTATCAAAGGTTCCACACTGATATGTTTTACTAGTGACAAGTGTATCAGTACAAGAAAATTTCACTGTCTTTCTACAGATAAGGTTACTTCAAGAATTCAAACTCTGAAACAATTCAAAGGCTTCAGAGACTAGAAGAAAAAATAGAGAGACCCAAGAATACCTTAACAGACATCCATTATCCCATAGGCATTTCCATTTCAACTTCATCATCACAAGTGAATGTTCAGTATCACATCGATACCTCATCCAGACTTTCCTCACATTTCTACCCCTTTCCCGTGCTGTTTAATTTTCTTCAAATGAATCTGCAGCTCGTGCTGCGAATACCAGTGCATTGACCATTGAGCTTCCTGTGATTCGTATTTTCAGGTTTCCCTTATTCACACTTCTGTCAAAAGGGCTATCTTTCTTTTACAGCCCAACCCTGGCTCACTATTCCATTGATGTCACAATGGTCAATATCAATTGACCGCACCATGTACAGGACTGTAGCTATGCATATAATCAAGCACTAGCTGTGATTCCTGGAGCCTACCCTTTTTCTTCAAACCATCCATCAAGAGATAGCACACATCCATATCCAAAACCAACCTTCTTTCTGACATTTCAACAAATAAACTGAAAGCCTTATCAACATTCTCATACTTCCAGCAGCATCTTGTAATCAAGAAAGTGTAAGTGGTGACATCAGGCTCATACCCTCTATTGATCATCACATCAAACAAGCTCAGTGCTTCATTCATCTTGCCTCTCACACAATATCCACATATTATAGTTTCATATTCAGTTGATTGTGGCGCCTCACCTCTTTGAAACAGAAATTCAAGAACCTGATGAGCTTCATCAACCCTTCCAACTTCACATAGCAACTTCACCAATTGAGGATAAGTACTCAATGCTTCCAATAAGTTACCATTATTCATAAAACCATTCACTAAGACATTGATAGTAACTCGATTCATTGGGTATCCTTGTTTCACAACATCGCTGTAGAACTTCATTGCCTGCCTTAACTTACCATTTGCAGCCAACCCATTGAGCAAAGTATTAAAAGTAACAACATCAGGTTCATAACCGCGCTTAATAATCTTCCCGAGCACAGAAAACCCAAGATCAACCCTATCCAACTGACAGTAGCAATTCATCAAAATAGCAAGGGAGTAATCATTTGGTAAAATACCAACAAATTTCTCCAAACGCTTATACAACTGCAGTATAGTCGAATAACACTTCATTCTAGCAAGGGCAGCAGTTAGCTGATTGAACTCAACTATAGTCGGAAGAGGGTCCATCCTAAGCATATCATGGTAAAGATCAAGAGCTTGTTGCACACTTTTAAACCCTTTCTTACACTGCTTGACCAATGACTTTCTAAACATTGGATCCCTTCCATTACCACCACTCCCACCGTCTGTTACAGTGCCGGAAACAGCGCAAAAGTTCCGCCTCCGGGCGGTCCCTAGTTTCGGTCCAATCATACCCAAACAAGGGCAGGAGAAGTGAAGAAAGCTCTGAACTTTTCTCAACACAAATTCAGTTCTTACTAAAGCCATTTCTCTATCCAACTCTCTTACTTTCTCAGTTAAAGCTTCACCTAAACAATCAATCTATCAGCAAACGTAACATAGTTTGGTCCAATCAATCTATCAGTAAAAATCTTTTAGAATTTCTGCAGGAAACCAATTTTTATGCAACAGATAATCAGTTTGTTGACAAACTAAAGATACCCTTTTTAAGTTGCATCATATATGTCCCTCTTCTGTGATCAAATAACAGTTTCCAGACAAAATGAAAGATACCCTTATGGAAAAGTTAACATACCCTTTTGCAAGAAACAAACTTTTTGCAATGTAATGATAAAATAAGTTCCTAGACAAAATTTCAGAACTACCCTTTTGAGTTTTGACAGTACAGAGTAAATTTGCTGCTAAAAGGGCTAAGTTGCAACAATAGATGAAGAAACTTATACTTATGCCACAAAAGGCAAAAAGAAAAGGAAAATGTGGTGAATTTGGTACCTTGGCTATACCGTTCTATAGCTGCCTTTTGTTTTCCCTTTTGGGCTTTGGTTGCCGGAGACTGGACTACTGGAGACATATGTTAACTTTTGAGTTTTCTCAAATTTTGAAAGATTTTTATTATGTTTTGTGAGATTTAATAGATTATATACTGAACCGGCACTGTGAGTTTTTTTAGTGAGAACCGGACCGGTTTGACACTGAACCGGTTGGATTACACTTTTCGAGAAACTGGACTGGACCAAGGAACCGGAGATTTTGGTATGTTATTTCTCAAATGAGTCTGGTATTATTATCAACATTTTGGTTGATGCAAATTGTTTATACAAATTATGTCAGAAATATGTTAAAGTCTATTTACATTCCTATGAACTAGAGTAGTCATTTGATATGATACCATGATATATATGTACCATCATTCAAGCTAAACAACATCAATTACAAGGTTCACTTCCATGCTAGCATATATGTACTGAATGATTATGAGTTTATGACTGTGTCCAGCAGTTTAGGTTATGTTCATTATCTGTAAACACCAATATCCTAACTGTAAACGGTTAATCACTCATATGATCCTGACAAGCAGAAAAAAAAAAACAAGAAGAAAGAGTTCTTTTCCATTTTCAAAATGGTCCTACTTTCTACTGTAGTAGAAATTTAATTAAGCATGTAGGAAGAAGCACTATATCAACCTCGAAAGTTCTAGGTTCAGACAGACAACAAGTCCAAAAGTACTGAGAAAACAACAAGGATAATGTAATCAAATAGGCGGGCAGTAGGAAACAACAAGGCCATGATAGAACCAATGAGATATCTGCTTATTGTTATGAAGCTTTTTACAGCATCATTGATTGGAGTATTATCATGCTGCGGACCAGTTTTGGACCAAACCGGATAACGAGTTAGACAATTCAAAGACTAGGACAGGACCAGTTCAGGGCCGGAGAATTTGGTATGTCATATCTCAAATGAGGCTGGTTGCCTCATTGGTAACATTTTGTTGATGCAAGTTATTTACTGTAAGTCTCTAAGTTTGGCAGAAAGAACTTTAGCTCCATTCATTACTTTGCTATGATATGAACTAGTTATCTTATTTTGCTACCATGATATGTACCATCATTAAGGTTAACGAGATATTGAAATTTACAAAGTATGAGTTATATAGGGCCCTTATTGACAGAAATTGGCTTAGTCAAGTAGGCTGTGATACTCAGTAATTGTTCATTTTGTCTGCGGAAATTTCTAACATTGAACTGTAATTTGAAATGACTTGCAATCTCGAAAATGCTGTAGCCTGTAGAAATGATGATAGGGTCGGTTTTGTCTCTGAAAATGTGACCTTAAGATATAAGAAGAGTGTAGACTGTAGAGCTAACATTGTGACGGTCCAAGATTTTCCTAAACCACTGAAGTCTAGTTTGCCTAGTCCAGCAGCTGGATATAGTTGAAACCATCGTACTTCTTACACCAAAAACAAAACATCGTATTTCTACAGTTCAATTCAGGTCTGACCGGGACGTAAATGTCAGAACCTAAGCCTGATCTGAAGTCTGAACTCCAACAAATGAAGAAGTGTTATGCATATGTACTTATGATTCTTTATTTCTTTTGATGTTGTATCATGTATGACTAAGAGTTTTCCAGCTGCAATTATGTTAGATCATTTATAGGGATATGTATGAGACTATTTAGTGATTGATTACATTCATAACGACGGTTCACTTCCCTAAAAAATATGACTGGTTGATTCTGACTGTGTCAAGGTTCATTATCTGTGCCTCTGTGGACTCAAATATCCTGTTAACTAGTATTAGTCGCTCTTATGAGGTTGTGCGGTTGTGCCTGACAATGCAAGCTGAAACAAACCAGAAAAAGACAGTTCTTTTTCCATCCTAAAAAGGTCCTAATCTCACTGTAGTAGATATTTAATCATGTAACTAGAAGCACTATATCAACCTCGAAATGTTTAAAGAAAACAACAAGGATAATGTAATCAAATAAATAGGGGCGCAGTAACAAACAAGAAGACCATGACCTGCTCACCTAAAACCTTAAGATGATTGGATCATTTTTACGCATTTTGATGAGGCTTTTTACAGAGACATCATTGATTAGTACTTTTTGATCTTCTTGTGGCCGCACATACATCACTCAACAAATCAACAATACATGGATATGTCTACCTATACTTAATTGAAAAGATAAGAAGATAACATTATCAATGAGGTTAATTTCTAAAGTACATTGCAGATAATGTCTCAGTCTCAGTCTGTCTATCATAAACATGCTCAAGAGCAGTGAAATCTACAAGAAAACGTCAAACATATGCATCTGTATGTGTTATACAGAGTGCCCATACTAGCCCTACCACCACTATATATGCGTCCCATTGGCTATTGGGTTGTTTAAGGGAATCAGACCTCTCAGCAGAGGATACATATTGACCATCAAAGAACTGTCACGAATGGCAGCCCATCAGCTGTATTTTGGCAACATGTTTCCAGCTCCTTTCGAACAAAGGTGCTTCCTTTCTTTACTGCCAACCAAGGCTTAGAATACTTCTTGTCATCAAGAAAATCAGAATTAAATGTTCAGTAGAATAAGGTTTCATAAAACCCCAACAGTCGCAGACTTCATAAAATTTCAGAATTTTACACAAGGGCTGAGTTTAGAATGTAGAGTTGGAATCTATTCGTGCAATGTGATATTTTAGTGTTCAGACAGTTGAAAGAGCATTCATAGCTTCATGAAAATGTCATATTGAAAGTGACCGTCTGCAAGGAATTTTCAAGATTTTCCACCCCACCATGAAGTTGCAAGCACCACTAATTATGATGCCCCATTCAGGTGAAACTCTCGCCCTCAATAAGCCAACAGACTGGACAGCAGAATGCAAAGTTGATTGGCCTTATATCTTTATTACACTGCCATCAACTCGTATTAGTCAACTTATCAAAGTTGCCAACGCTGTTACATACATGTCAACATAACTTCAGTGAAATACTCTCAGTAGTTCTACCACTCTACTGCCTGATATGCCCCTTATGATAATTGTGTTAGATTACTCATACTTATTCTATACAACGATAGGTAGATAGTCGGCGACTGCAGTCCTAGATACCACCGTGATTTAAGCCCCCTTCCGAACCCACAACCAATTGCACACAAGGGGTACTCTTGCTTTCGAGGATCAGATAAGACGGTCATGTTCAACATCCACACAGTGTCGCAATTCAAATTCGACTTGATAAGTACTCTCATGCCTGGTCACATATGTCAATCCTGTAGGCCACTAAGCAGCTGTCAAAGGAGTTTGATAATTCGTCCCCTCCCAGAAACTCGGACGTGAAGAACTTGGACCATAATCACCTATACCGTTGTGGCTTTCATCCTCTTGCTCATCCTCATCCTCTGCATCCCAAAGAAAGCTTGCATATGATGCGAGGACATAGCTGCACTCAGCAATTCCCAAAATAGTGTCATTATCGTAACATTTACCCAAATTACAACATACAATGGAGTAACTAGCACCAATTACGCAGATATCACAGCTTGGCATTTACCAGCAAGAATAAGAATCGAGAGAGTTAAAGGCATAGGACAATTTAGACATGACTCTTTTTGATATGAGCTAACGCGGATGTTTACTGGATTAAGAGTACTAACAGATACTTCTAATATCGCATCTCAGTATCCAAAAGCACTCTTTCACCCAATATGCAGCAATGCACATGGTAGACCGTACCGTGCCAGTTGAGTAAAGAGGGCGTTAGTCCTATTCAGTTCTCTAATCAGTCTTAACTTTCGGCTATCCCAGACATAAAGCTCACTTCCAGCCTAACTAGTTGCTGGGACAAACATAGGTAGAATTTCAAGTCAATAAGTCACACTGGCTTTTCTGAATTAAACTATTTGGACGGACTAACAAAGGTATAACATCAATAAAGTGATCAAGTCATACTACGGCCATGTACTTTTCGTCTTGCACTCTTTCACATCATTTCAGATCTTAGTCCAGTTCAGGCAAACTTGGTTTTCGTTATTTAATATGACCGGATTCAGTGTAGCAAACTCTATCGAATTTACATAAGATGGCCTAATTATATTTAACCATGATCAAGATTTGTTATCAATGCAAGCTTACCAATCATCAGGAGCTGATTTAACAGCTTGCTCAAAGTAGCGTTCAGCTCGACGAGCGTCCCCTTGTGTTTGCCAGATTATATCAGCATACAAGGACAACATAGTCGCATCCCCTGGGCTTATCAATATGGCTCTTCCACAATACTCCTCTGCCTTTGCTAAATCTCCACGTTCCTACACGAACAACAGTACACCATAACATGTTTGTCAATTCAGTTGGTTCAAATAAAGCTTGAATTTTTGTATATCGACAATCATCAATCATCATTTTCTAATAAGCAAACAACGGATTTAAAGATTGTACAAATATTCCGATTAATTACCCATGGACATAAAATGATAAAATAAAAAGGTCTCTTAAAATGAAACAAAAAAGAAGTTTGAGACTTACACGTCTCACGCCATATCTTATTAACAGATTAGCTATTAGAGACGTGTTCCCAAAAAGGGATTTATGCACAAACCATTGGAAGTCTACTCTATGCTTGATAAGTACCATACTACCATCCATACATATATAGTTATACATGCCTACTGACAATTGTCCAATTAGTCGCCCAAGCTCAATTGCTCATTAACTTACTTCGTAATTCTTTTTCTTTGTTCTTAATAAAATTACCGTAAAATGAAAGCAGAACTTCATTTTGGAGGTATAAACATGAAAGTCTCCTGCGCTGCAACAACGGTCGTCGGTCTCTATCTAATTAGCTATCCTAGTATTATGTTCGAAACGAATCAAACGTTACCCAAATCAGCTAGTGTATGTGCAATAATCTGATAATCGTTATATTTCAGTCTAGCTTAGAATTATTTAAGTTGTTTCGGATAAACTAAAAGCCATACAAACAATTAGCCTATAGTTTCGCACTAGTCGGAGCGGCTTCTCTGTAAGTTTGTAAATTGTAATCAATGAGCTGAGATCGACATCAACTAAAATCTTGAGATATTGTATTAAATCATCCTACATGCTGAGACATCATGCTGAAAAAGCCATGATATATATTTCCTATTTTTCTATCATATCATAAATTGTTAAGCAACGTACATTCATTATATTTCCGTTTAAAAATCCATGATTTAATTAGTACTACCGATCGACTACGTACCAAATATAAATCCAAAATGGGAAAGAAACCACTTGCAAGAACTAACCTCTTTTAAGAACTTAGCATAGTTACCAAGTAAGAGTGAGTTTCCAGGATTAGCCTCGATCATCTTCTCATAATACTCCTCCACACTCCCACTTCCACCACCACCTCCACCACCACCACTGCCACCTATCCTTCCACCATCATCACCACCGTATCCACCACCACCCTCACCACCTTCCTTAACCACCTCATCAAGCCCAGAACTTGAAAACAACCGCTGCAACGACGTAGCTTGGGGACGTGGTGGATGTACTTGTGCATGCTGCTGCTTCTGAGTGGAAAGCTTTGGTTGGTCACATGAAAACGACGTCGTGGTGGTGGTGGTGAGGGTGGTGATGGACTTTGTTCGAGGGAGGGAAAGAGAAGTGTTGTGGTGGTGGTGAGTGTGATCAGAAGAAGGGGAGGAGTCACGTGAGGAAGTGGGTGTGTGGTGTATCCATGAGTTAAGGATTGGTGTTGAAGAGCTTCTGAGAAGCATGGTGATCGATGGTTTGGAGAGAGAGTGGAGTTGGCTTGGTTAGGACTTAGGAGATGAAATATCTTACCCTGCTACTGTCTACGTTACTGCCTACTAGCTAGCTAGGAGAGTGTAGTCTAAGAGCGAGCGAGGAAGAGGACTTCCTCTGTCATTGAGTGAGTGTTTCAGTGCAAAGTGTGCCAGTTATATATAAGCAGTATTTGTAGTACGGAAGTGTAGTTGTGTCAAGTACTTTATTTTGACCCACAAGAACAAGACTCATAATACGATCTACGAACAGTTTATCCATCCCAAGTTCCCGACTAAAGTTAGGCGGGGAGTTGCATTATTGGGAGACAATAGGATTAATTGTTAGAATTAATCGGGTTACATTTGGAACTCAATACTGTTTCCTTAATATATGTGGATAAGTGTAGGATAACGCTTATTTTCGATCGACTATAACACTCAATGTAACTATACAATAAATGTAATGCATCCATCAATCATCTATATGAAATGGATTAAGTGTATGAATAAGGAGGTACACATGTAAACAAGCAAATATTTGTCTTGTCTAACTTTAAACTCTTAACTCAGGATGTTTGTATCCCAATACTTCAATTACAACATGGCAAAACACTGAAACAGGTGAATTTGTCAAACACATGTTCTTTGTTCTCCTAGGATATTTAGAAGCAATTGTAGAGACTTGAAAGATCTTCAAAAATCCACAAAAGAGCTTAACTTTTTTCCGGGGAACAAGAACCTAACTTTGTTTGTAACATGGATCTAACAAGAGAATTTCTAAGAAAGTACAGTACCATATATGGTTCTAGTCATCACATTTTTGTTCACGGGTCACAACTTTGAATCATTTTGTTCTCACACTTCTCAGTAATGCAAGAGTACGGGCCTGCGAGGTATCTAGTACTGTAAGTTTTTAAGCAATGATAAGAAACTTGATCACTCACAGGAATTGCAAGGAGCACACGTACTGGAGTAAGGTTCAGTCATGAGAAGAGTAAAATTTGATTTTCCATGACTAGTGATCGATTTTGGAGATATTTGGTGGTTGTTAATCTAACACCCAGTCACCCAATACGTTATATCTTAGATTGTAAGCACAAGAGATGTTTAGCATCATGTGATGGAATATCATTTTCGTTACTTCTTAATTTAGCAGTTTAATTCCTCACCAAAAGGCCCTATCTATTCAACAACTCCAAAAAAAAAGCCATATGCAATATGTCTGAGATTTTTTGTAAACACGTATCGTCGCACACCTCTCTGTTGACAAATTTGAGACGTTATTTATCTAGCACCAAACATCACTCTATCTATAAGAATACACATAATTACTGGTTCAGCAAACACCAACTATACTTGAAGTTTCATCTAGGACCATTACCATCTTATCCTTTGTGTTGCAGAAGTGTCACATTAATAAGATGCCTAGATTCTTAGAAAGTGTCACAATATTAGTAATAGAAAGCACAATGCTACTTCGATCTTATACATACGTGTTGATATACTATTGACGAACTGTTGGGTCACATAATTGTAAATCAGTAAATGTATCCTCCAATAATATGGCTTATTATTTCCCTGCATCCTCGATCTGACATTTCTCGATGCTACGCAATGTCTCTGTACCTCTCAATCTACTTATAACTTTATCATTATGAGAAAAGAAACCTAGATCGATCGCTGTTGGTCGTAATTTCGTATTGTGTGGAGTTAGGACTAATCCGACTCAGCTTAATTAACTTACAAAACCGAGCACGTCTAAATGGAAAATTGATCGATTGGATAGACTTTGTATCAACTTGAGTCGCGTCAAGCAATATCAACTTATCAAGTCTTTGTCTACAAATTTGCAAGATCGAGTATGTTTCATCTTTAATCTAATATATACTACTGGTAAACTATACGGATAATTGCACACCCAAAATAAAAGTATACGGGTTATTTACTATTTATACCTTTGTTAATACTTAGATTTGCCTTTGACCGAATTTAGTTAACTCTTAAATTGAGTTGTTTCGAGCCAAGCTAGCTGATAGCAAATTGCTTCGTCCTATGCAGCAGCCACCTTACTGAACGACCTCTTGGAAGTAGACACGTTCGCAGATGGGTCACGTGACATATTAGGACCAAGAGAGCAACGTTTGCAATTGTAAACAATGACATCGATTTTATTTGTATTTCATTATGTACATTTTATCAATTGTGAGCTAGGAAATTGACGGTTCTCAGGAGCAGAGACAGAAACATAGACAGCCATCACGATTGAATACTTTTTGCCACGCGTATATTGGTTTATTGGTAGTGCTCCTAGCTTAGATAATGACATGGCTGTACTCTTTCTTTTGATATTCGACATGGCTATACTCTTACCACTTTGCCAGTGCCTAATGGTACACTGCTAAGTGCTAACACTGGTACAGGTACTGATGATATGTCTTCTGTCTGATAAATTGAATTTATTGAAGAGAGACGTTCTAAAGTCCACTCGTAAACTCCAATGAATTTATCGGTCTTTTTCTTCACAGCACAATGATTTTTAGAAATAATATCTATAAAATCATCCGGACACATGACCAAAATACGAGACCATATGAGCAACTGCGCAAACATATGTGCCGCAATTTGCAATGAGTTCCGGAGGCAAAACATGAGCTTATATGCATAGATATGTTGAATATTGAATATCGGATTCTATACGATGTCTTACAACTTTGAATCGGATAGGATGTTTAGAATACAACTCCAACCTCTGCTACAAGCTTTACGCCCTATACATTGGTCAGAAATTGAACTACATATTGAAGAGAAACTAAATGGGAGGCATAAGAGGGGCCGGGGGAAGAATAGAAATTGTTAGAAACTTGTTGAAAATGAAATGATAGTTACAAGTCTATAAAAGAAGGCCTCTATGACTAGAAAAAATCTATGTTTTAAGAACCGGATTAGAGAAGTGGTCTATTCATTGATGATGGTTAAACTGGTTCAATCACTACAACATCGAATTAAAAAAAAAATTATAAAGAGAAAAATTTATATGAACCTGTTTTATATGTGAGACTGGATAAGAGGATTCCTTATTGTGTAACCGATGGGTCAATATTGTATAGTCAAGGGTCTTTAATCCCCAGTATCGTATATAAAATGTGTTAGCACAATTTTTTTCCTATTATAAAAATTATAATTTTGAAGTATACTCCTTCAGTTTCATAATTACCTTCCACCTTTCCTCTATTTTTAATAAGAATACACCCTCGCTTTAATAACTTTACCTTCTGCTAGCCCATACATATATCCCCACATGCACCTATGTGCTTTTATGTTAATTCTATAAAAGTGTGAGGGTCGAACTAGTTTTATTTTTACCCAAATGTATTTATCTTAAATCTTCTGCACTGAATGCAAATAACTTGCGTAATGGATAGAAAATTTAAAGTGAAACACAGGCTTGAACCGGCTGGTGGTTTTTAACTTTTTATCAGAAGGGTTTTGAAGACAAAACAAAGCGGATGAGCTATTGGTTTCAGGTGTTCACCATCCGTTACAGGATTCCAAACACTGCCAAAAGCCAAAATGATGTCTGCAAATCACGATAGGCAACAAGCGAACTATAGAAATAGAGCTCCCTTGAAGGTGACCTTGTAACTTGTAAGAAGAATTGACACCGATGATGATTGCATGTCTGCAATGCTACTATGTAAACCACATAAAAGATACTCCCACTAAGATTTTTCGAAGCACTATCAACAGTCTCATGAGAAAACTATCAAATTTCCTACATCAAACAATAATCAATATCCCCAATGAACTAGTATCACATACTACGTATACCACAATCAAATTTGCAAATATTTTAAAACATGCCTCCAACATACAAGGACACTTCTAAATTCTTTGTATACTTTTGTGGGAGGATGATTAGCTACAATACTGATGCCGGTGACTTCTGCTTTCATCGACAAGGCTGCAGGGGCAACATATTTGACAAAGTATGCCCCTAGTGACCAGATTGTTAACAAGACAACGGTTTCTTCATCAATAGCAAGTTAACAACGCAGCTCTTATTAGAGTGTCTATGGTAGAAGTCTAGAACTACAAGCAGCACCATAGATTGTATTCTACCAATGAGAGTGGATGCCCGGACATCTGAAGGATGCAT
>ONZK01003637.1:90955-107588 GCA_900322385.1 Pharnaceum exiguum
CCTTCCATCACTTCTTATTTTGGTGAAGTTGTTGGAAGTGAGTACTTCAATGCAGCAATGGGTCAATCTCGGAAACAACCTCTCTGTTTTCTTAAACAGGGGTATGGTTGCGTACATTCCGACCCCGAGCACCCCCATTTAATGGGGATACACTCGATTGTTGTTGTTGTTGTATTTGTTGTGAAATATATGTCTATTAAAAATCTACAATTTGTTAGTGTTGTCCAACCCAAATTAATTAATTTAGTCAACTTTATTTAGTTAGCACAAAAGAAAGAAAAAAAAAGGTTGTTGCCGTAAGTTTCATTTTGTTGGGTTAGTTTTTACTTAAGTTGGTTGGCCCATTTGACATTAGTTTATGTTTAGTTAAGCTTCTTTGAGAAGCTACTGGAAGATGAAAAAAAGACCACTTGTATTTGTGGTTTGGCCGAGAGAAGGAAAACAGATAGACAGACCAACAAAAATAAAAAAGGCAGACTGAGAAAAATAGGAGCAACAAGCAGACTGCTACAACAACAAAAGAAACACACAAACAGTGAGGGTTTTGGAGAGAGCCAGGAGTGAGCTCTAGGAGAAGTCGATTGGAGCTGATAATCTATCAGCCTTGTTCTTCACTTTGTTCCCCACATCAAGGTGTGTTTGTTCTTGTTGTTCTCTTGTATAGTTGCCTTGTTGGTACCAACCTTGTTGAGCTACAAGTATTGTTGGTTTAGTCTCTTGAGTTGTGAGAGTTGTATTGATCAAGTGTATCAATTTATACTCTATTGTAGAGACTTGTATTGGGTACTTGTAGTTGTTGTGGTTGGTGTATGTCTAGGATTGTTGTTTTTTCACCAAAACTTTGCAGGTTGTAATTTCACTTTGGAGATATATATTGTGAAATTATTTTTGGCATTGTTGGTGTTGTTGGTTGTTATTATTGGCTCTCTTTGTTGGTTGAATTTTGGTGTCCGATCCTAACACAATTGCATTGTTTTAAAGAAGCCAATTATCCTTTAAGTCTTATGTATGTCTATTATTATAAATTTTTATATCAGATCATCTTTTTTCAAAGTATTACACATATTTAAGCTATTAATCACAAGTCACCTTTAAAAAACTCGAGTATCAAATTGTCATAAAAAAATTCCGTAGTAATTAATCACTCTCTATATGCTACTCCATCCGATCTAAAATAAGTGTCATTATAGGGAAAAAAATATGAAGCAAATAAGTGTAATTCTCACTTTTCTATGCGTGATTGAGATAATATTTCCAAATTTACCCTTATCAATTTCCTATGTAATTATTAGATTTGTATAAAGTTGCCCTAAAAAAACTGTATAAAGTTATTCACATATTGGCGAATAGTTGTAGGAATTAATAGGGGTAAATATGAAATTTTGACAATTTCTTTAGTATACGTGAATAAGTATATGATGACACTTATTTGCATCAGGGATTATTAGTTACTACCACTGTACCACATGTTATAATTATAATTTGGCCACTATTAATCACTCAGTGTAACTTTATACTGGATTCAGGAATTGTCGTAACATCATTGTTCATTTATCCAAGGATCGTTGTGAATGTGAATCTTACATCGTTAGCCAAGATGCCAAGTGCCAACTGACCAAGGGTAATACTCAGAAACGGATTTTTTCGGTCACGATTTCCAGCATGACCGTCATTCCTTAAGGAGTCAAGGTTCATGGGGGCCGCGGTTCAAGACTCCAAACTTTCAAGTGGTAACATAAATTATTGAGGTCATAAAACTTACGGAGTAAGAAACAAGATTTGAGATTAATCAACTGTAATCTGTACTTTCTCGTGACTGCTTTAGAGAGTGAAAGGTGATAATGTGAGTTATGTGACTAATGCAAACAGAAAAGGAGAGGCCATTTGCCCAATTGGAGTGACTCATGATAGGTGAGATCAGCAATGACAAAATATTGAGGATAGCCAACTTGAGCTTTGTGGATGAAAAAAAAAAAAACAAAGAGGTCAAAAACTTAAAATGAAGTCACGCTTTTGCTTTCATGGTAGGCCTATTGATGCCTCGTGCACATAAAGTCGGTCGAAGCTTCTACTTAATTAAATATAACTTGAAATTTGTTTCTTATTAAAATGAAAATGTGTACGAGCAGTAATTATAATGCCAGTATTGTTCTTTGACTTCTTTCTATTTTAACAAAAAAAAAACTGTATTGTTCAACAAAAAAAATAAAATAAAATGTGTATTCACTTTTATTTTGTTATATTGAATTAAACTGTTCTAAACCAAATTGAACCTAGAACATGTTTCGGATGCAATATATTTTTTTTTTGAGAACCGGATGCAATATAACTACAAGTCTACAACAACCTAGTGTAATGAGGCATTGATGATGAGGAGGTCTGGTGTACACAGTTTTACCTTGATAGAGGCCGTTTCCGATGCAATGAAATTGAATTAAACTGTTCTAAACCAAACTGAACCTAGAATAAGTTTCGGATGCAATATAACTACAACAACCCAGCGTAATGAGGCGTTGATGAGGAGGTCTGATGTAAACATCTTTACCATTAGAGAGGCCGTTTCCGATGCAATTAATTGCATAAATGTAAAGACACCAAACCAGAGAAAAAGGCAAAATAGAAGAATAATCAACACTTACCTATACAAACACGCATAAAGAGAGGGAAAAGGACACTAAACAACACTAAGAACAAGTAACAACGGTGTTGTGGCGAAAAACACTTGTCAAGAGTAACAAGTAACAAAGACACTCTCAAAGAGAGTAAGAGACTACGGAGTAATAGTAAACTTGCGTCGTCAAGAAGATCACTACAGTTCATTGTACTAATGAAGTACTTTCATGGGCCACGGCAAACTTCTATCCCATTGGTTAATCCATGTGTAAAAACCTGGACTCTTCCACAAGAACATCTTTTTCAACTTTAGCTACTTGACTACTTGGGTCACTATTATCATCGATCAAAAATGACATTGCGGTCCTTCTTTTTAAGTTTATTATTAGCATGTAAATCCAAGCGCACACAGTTGTATGGTTAGAACAGCAATATCCCAGAAAAGAAAATTAAAAAAAATTCATGATTAGGTGTCAGCTGCTTGCTTCTCGAATCAAAATCTGCTCCAATAAACTGACATGTGTATTGCCAATAAGCTGCCATGTGTTATGGAAATATCTTGCTGTTGGTAGCTTAGTTGTTACTCCGTACTTGTTAGTGTAGGCTAGATTGTTGTTTGGTATCAAATAATTATGTTGGTTGGTCACTTGGTCCTCCTAGTGTTGGATTAACCACAAATAAAGAACTCTCATTTGCAAGATTATTATTACATTTGTCACACTAAGTGTCACCAATGAATTCTTTTCCTTTGATACCTGGATTTTGTGTGGCCTTTGTTTGAGAACGATCTTAAGGTTAACACAATAACACATGAGCCACATATATCATACTCTATGGGTATAAGATATTGAGATATGAACACCCATGCCTCATAGTCTTGTTCTCAAACCCCCATCCAAGGATTTAATATTTTTTTTTGATGGAAATCCTAGTGAATATACTTCCTCCCCATCGATGTTTATCTAAAAATATTAAATTTCTTTTTTTGTTAAACGAATTGATCACTGACAAAGAACAACAACAACTCAGTCTAATTCCATCTCGGACGAGATGATGAGGAGGTTTGATGTACGCAGCCTTACCCTGAAAATCAGGAGACTGTTTCCAAAATGACCCACTAACAAGGAACAAAGATTACAAAAAAAGGGAATAAAGATCACTAAACCTGATTTTTGTGACTAATTTACTAATCAGTAACCCTTTTTAATTTCAACATGACGAATGGATGGTAAAAAAAGAAGCCATCACATACTTAAAACCAGTAATAAAACTTTAGAAGTTGATCCTTAAAACGCCAACAAAAAGGGCTAGGATCACCGTTACTCGTCATGGGAAAAAAATCCAACTCGTACAACAAATAAGGGTGACTATCAAGATCACACAAATCTTTGTAACAATCTGATCAACAAGCGACATGCAGAAATTAATAAAACAAAGCAATACTATGACAATCTTTTATTATCCTGTCTAATATCAGAGTATTCTACTAGCCTTCTGTAAAAAGGAATGTCGCCTCCTGCAATGGATTAGATTAGGTGGTTAGGATAGGTGGGAGGTAGTCAGACTTAGTACCCAGGACTCTTGCTTTAGTGTCAGGGAAGAACTCAAAGCCAGGCAGCTCAGTGACCTCTCCCTCACTTGAAACTCCAATAGGGTAGCGGAGCAGGTGGCCAGGCAGGTCTCGTTCAAGTGACTCACTTGAGTACAGATCCCAGTATTTGTCTGCAATGCTATTTGCCTTCTCAGCACATTGCCGGGTCTCAGGGTGACCGAATGAGTCATCGAGCATGCCGAGGTGCTCATACCACAGGGCCATACGGAACCCATGGATTTGACCACGGGCAGGTTCATTCCTTATTGCCAAATGGTGAGGCTGGTAAGCTCCCATGGCGATCTCGGAGTCCCTGGCTCCGTCCATAGATCTCTGGTTAATGTTGGCAGATCCAATAATTATGTATTCATCGTCCACTGTAATCAAAAAGAAAATCTCATTAGCCACAATGACAGCAAAGAATAGAAAGAGCTTGTGCAAAATGAAAATGTAACAGGTTTGGCCCACATCACTTGAGAAATTAAAGGATGGGCAAAGCAGATGCTAGAGAGACAGAGTTAAGACACTTTACCTATCATCATCTTGGAGTGAACATAAATCATAAATCGTCGGTTTTGTTGGGCCTTCTCATAGTCAGTATCAGGTTCGGGCTGTTCTGCAGGTTCATATTCACCACTCTTCTTCACCTCCCTGTTGGCCAAGCAGAAAAATGTCAAATAGTTTCTTGGATCCTCGTCACTACCCTTGGCCCTAAGAGCAGCAATTATATCCTTGTACATCATTGTCATTGTCCTCCTCTGCCAGTCTAAAATTGCCTGAACTGAGGCACTTTCTGGGATACCCTCAGGCCACATTGGAAGAACTACGTACACAGAAAACCTCTCATCTGCCTCAATCTTGCTAGCGATTTTCAAGGAGAGCTCCTTAGGGATAAGGTGTAGGGCACCAACGTCCTCAATCTTGACATCCCCATCATGCTCCCAAGCAAAGGAACTTCCAAGGAAATACTGGTTTTCAATGTATATAAAGTTCTTGGCTCGGCGAATAGCATGGATATAAGCATCCTGAATACTTCGGTCAATAATGTTATCCTTCCCACTGACAAGACCAGCTTGGGCTGCACCTTCAGGTGTTTCAGGGAAATCAAAAGCCGCACCACCATCAATAGATCTAAATAACTGAACATGCCATGTCTCAGGGTCTTCAGTGTAAGTCACTGGTGAAGGAGGAATAATATCATCCAGCTCTCTCAGGTGAACAAGTACATCTCTCCCACCTTGCTTTTTCCACCTCTGCTCAAAGTTGAACAGTACATCCCAAGCAATGGGTCCTTCAAGGCGAGAGTGGATGTCGTGCCAAGGCTCCCTAGGCCCACCTTTCGTAATGCAAGCACCAGGGAAATTAGGTTGGTGGAAGTCATCATGATGTGCAGTGTCAAGTGTCCTGAAAAGAGTATGGAACTGAGTGTCATATCTCCCATCACAAAGATCAATACCACCAACAAAACTCACAATCCTCCTCTTGTCTGAACCACCACCTGGCATTGCACTGTCAACCACAATAATCTTCTGATGATGTGTAAACATAGTAGAAATTTGCAGATCCTGAACTATGCTTCCACCATTATCGGGATTACGGGGGCACAAGACACAGTGCACCTCAGAACCTTGGAAGAATTGCTCAGTTTCTTCATCATGAGTTGCCATCAGACCATCTTTCTTCAATAAGCCAACAGACGTCCTGTCATCCCACACAAGCATACAGACCTTCACTCCTTCACTTGCCTTCTTCTTGAGAAGCTCACCAAGGGTTATGTCACCACCTGGTTTAGGCCTCCTTGAGTCCCTTACCAATGCAATTTCTGTATAAACTGACCATCCAGTAATGTAGATCATGTGTTTTGCATCAGTAATTGCATCGAAGATGTCTTCCCAACATCTATGAGGCTCATAGTACTTGCCACCAGATAGGGGTATTTTGGGAATGAAATTATCTGGGACATGGGCATCCTGGTACAGAGAAACCTTGCATCCTTTTCTTTGTGAGAAAAATGTGTACGGAACTCCAGGATGTTTAGCACTTCTAATTCCACGATTCCAGTTGCGGTCTCTGGAAATATCAAAATATTGCATCTTCACATGAATCTTAGCGCCACTTTCTAAAGGGTTCTTTTCCCCATCACAGATTTCAACCCATCTGTCAACTTCTTCACCTCCTAAAAGTTCCTCAACAGGTACATATGCTCTTCCGATCAACGTAGCTCCAATAGGGTTGTCATCTTTCACAGTGAGTACCACATTTGAAGCCAAGTGAGCACAATATATGTGGAATGACTCATACCACCTGGGGTTAACAGGTTCATTATCTATCATTCTTGTCCTCCCAACTCGAGCTCTTTCAAGATCGATAGTTGCATACATTTTTGGAGTTCCTTTCCCAACCCCAACTTTCTCCTCAATATTGGCCATGAGCTGCAAAAGACATTCCAACATTGAATGAGAAAATACTAAGGAAGAAAAATATACTTCATACTAATGGAACAGTCAAGAGAGGAGAAGAATAGCCTCCAACGACCAAGAAGTGGGGTGCGAGTGGTTCGGCACTCTCATCCCTTAAGAAAAGTCCCAAGCTCGAACCTTGAGTGGAGAAACTAATTGTTGGGAACACTTTAGCCGTTAGTGAGCCGACACAGTGCCCATAGGACCTAGACCAAAGGGTTTAGATATACATATGGTCTAAACCAAAAAAAATAAATCATCCACAACCTTCTGCCCAACTCCCTTCTTCCTACACACGCGCATGCACATATACACAGAACTAACAGAAGGCAAAGAGAAGCTTGATTGAAAAGGAAAATTTTAAACAAGAATTTCTATTTCTAAGAGCTCGAATGTTTCACAGAAACTCAGGCAACTAAATGAGTGGATAATACAATGGCTGCAGTTTGCTGCAGGCAGAATGCTTTCGCAGTACAGAGCTACGGACCCTAAGCACGATGCTGTTTAAAGACAAGCATAAGATTGCTTCTCCAGAACTACCAGTAGTTTAAGAAACGGATATATTTGGAATATAGCCGTCTCAGGAAAAAGGATGTAGGAGAATTAAGGATGTTTGAGGCACCACAGGGAAGAGAAAGAAACAAATGTCACATCATTAGAATTAGATTAATTATCTACAAATTTTCATGGAAAGAGAACGAAACAACTGTCACATTAGTAAAGTTGGATTGTTGGTCTACAAGTATTCATGGATAGTCTCCCTACCTGTTCCCCTTAAGAAAAACACAACCTAGGTATGAATAGATTTTAAAAAGAGTCTCATCCATGACAGAGACTGGCCATCACTCCATGTCCAAGTCATGAGACTTCGACAACTCAGGAGCCCTCCTGAACATGTGAGACAGAGTATCAAAACTTGGCTTCCTAACTAAGGGCCTATTCTTTTCATTTTCTATTAACTGAAATGAAATGTGCTGAACTGAAACTTTCTTTATATTTGTTTTGACACTCAATTACTTATCAAAACATTATCGATCTTCGGCTTTTATGAAACTACCTTCTCAACTATATACAAATAATTACAAATGGATATCAGTGTCTACATGGTGTCAAAATTTCTTAAAATCAGAATATACAAGCTGAACTGAATAGAGTTATCACAAGCTGAAACGAAGTTATGAGCTAAACTGAACTGAAATAAAGTTATTAGAAGCTGAAACGGACAGACCCTCATTCAATAGTTCAATGTTTTTAAGTCCAGAGACGAAATTCTATATACAAAATGATGGTCAAAGTGCTTGAGAGACAATAAGACCTACCCAATAAAAAAGTTAATTGACTAGTGCCTACCCAACACCAATTCATCGCTGATGAAGTTGGAAGAACTAGTAGTATCTGTCAACTTTGGGATAGTGCTTCTGGTGTGTGTGAAATTGCCTGAAGTCAACAAAATGTAGCTATCAAGCTATGCATCCGGGGTCTCTCTTAGAAAAAAAATCTCTCTATATTTGTCCAACTCCAAAGGAAAGGCTACATCCTGACACCAAGACCCTTAGTCCCTAACCAACACCAAAGTTGTAAAGCTCTGTAGGTCTAGGGGTTCATTAGAACATAAACTTTTTTCCCTCTTTTTGACTGGCAAGCAAGGCGCAGAGTTGGACAAGGTAACTAAGCACCCTCCAAACATTCCTAGCGAGAATAAGTATAACTAAGGAACCCTGTGATTTCAAAGATAACAACCTACGAACCTAGTCACTAGTCCCAACCTCAAAATTCTGCACAAAATAAGTACTTGGACCCACCAAGTCGATAACTTTAATATCTCCACTCGACTTCTCAAAACATCTTTAAAAACTAACGCCAAAAGCTCCATCTCTTATAGCCATGACCAGTTTTTAAATGAAAAAGGGCCATACAAAGGAATGATCGAGTACTAGAAAACCTTCAAGAATCAGGAAGGCAGGGAGCAAGCAAGAGTTCAATGGTTAGCGCTGCACAGTCGACCCAATGACTTCATGGTCAAAGAAAACCCGCTTCTCATTTCTCCAAAAAGTGATCTATGTCTTGGTTGACTAGGACATCAATCCATACTCATATCAACAAAAATTGCCCAAAAAAGAAAACAAGGATATGATTCTCGGGTTCAAAGACGAGTGACTGAAAGTGTATATTCTTTGTAAGCTTCAGATACAAAAAGACTGAATCTTGGGTTGTTATCAACCTCTTTTGAAGCCTGGAATCCTAAAAACATCACAAAAGGCTAATGAAACTTAAGGTGCTCTCTGAAATATCCTCATCCAAATGTACAGTATATTCAGGTCACATCAACCAAACAGTATCATCTCCATATACACAAAGGAACCAAAAAGGCAGAGTATCTATAAAAGTCACATCAAAATGACCAAATTCCAATTTTACAAAACACCCATTCTAATATTCTGGGATCTTAGTAACATCCACTTTTAAGTTTTAACAATCATACACCCTTCATCCCAATTCACTAGTTATAAGTTATAACTAACAAGTCAACTAACATCGGGATGTACAAATCATTAACATGACAACTGATTTGGGACGCAGGATCACATATTACCCAACTCGGCCTAATATTAAGTTATTAACAATGAGATGATGAATGATGATAACTCAATCTAAGACAACGTGACAACTAATTTGGGTCGCATTAAAAAAAGACTAGACTAGACTAGCTAGTAAATATATGTGAATATGTGATCATGATCATAATAACTTTTAAAACAAAAAGACGTGACAACTAATTTGGAACACGAAAAGTAAATACTCTCTATATGATATAAGATGATCATTGATTAAGCATAGAACACACGAATAATGTGACGACTAATTTGAGACGAGAAAGCTGCATATACATATAGATATTAGTATGAAATGTGTAGTAAAGATGGTGATACCTTACGGAAAACACCAGGTTTACCATCAGAATGAAGATCCTGAGCCTCGTAAATGGTCACGTGCATAGTCCCATGTAGCAATATTTGCGCCATCTTTTTCAACTATCTGTAAACATAGATACATTCAACAAAAAAAGATGTTGACTTTTAACATAAATGAAAATACTAGCTATCAAATGATCAAGAAAGAAGAAAAGGGTAAGAGAGAAATGGAAATGTTACGTACATGGAAGAAGGGAAATGGGAAAAGTGTGAAAGAGAGATCTGAGAAGAGAGGAGGAGAGTGGAGTGGAGATTAAAAGGAGGGAGAGCGAAAATGAAGAATGGATCCGATCTTGGAGTTAGGGACACAAGTATGTACGAATAGTATATTGCTATTAGCCTATTATTACTATAAAGAGTGGAAGGCGCGTTGAGAGGTATGTAGTATGTACGTGTGACTCTGTGTTTGTAAGAGAGTATTATTGGAGAACAAAGATCCGGTAAAAGAGGTGAAGGAGGGACTGATGAAAATGATGATGATGATGATGATGAGATTAGATGAAGAGCACGTAAAGGGGATTGGATTAGATGATGAGATTTTAGATTGTTAATTTTAGTCATTAGTCATCAAACCGTGTGTGAAATTAAAGATATATTTATTGTTAATAATAATATATGATCAATTTGATCATGGGATGACTTCAATGCTTTTGATTTGCTTGCTTTACCTCTTTGCTTTACTACTTACATCCTGTTTGGGAGCGAGGGGAATGATGGGGAGGGGAAGGGAACAGAAGGGAAATGAAGGGGGGGGGGGATTTTACCTTGTTTGTAAGTTAAAAATTGAAGGGGAAGGGAGGAAAAAGGGAGGGGAACAAAATCAGTGTGAATTTTTTTACTTCCATTCCACCCCAATTTGGAGGAAAATGGAGAGGAAGTAAACTTTTTAACTTCTCTTCCCCTCTATTGCTGTATAATTTTTTCCAACTCCCAAACACAATACCAATTTTTCCCTCATTCCCTTCCCTTCCCCTCCTATGCTAGCCAAATAAAGTAAAAATAATTTTCCCCTCCATTTACTCTCATTATTTTCCCTTCCCCTGCATTCCCTTCCCTTCCCTTCCCCTCCATCACTCCCAAACAGGGTGTTAATGATTTAGGATCGACTTATTTTTCTTATTTATCTAAGTTTAAGTTGGGCCTTGCTATTGGGCTTTTAGTCTTTAGTTTTATTTATGGCATGTTCTCCCCAACTTATAAAAAATGAACTGAATTATAATCAATTGAACTTAAGTTTTTAGAATTTAGAACATGGGGAGAAGAGGCCTTTAAGAAGTTAGGAGTATATATTCTCCCCGTTTCACTATTGACTTCCGCCTTAAAGATTAAGCGGGTTTTAAGGAAGACATTTTTGGCTTTACAAAAGACTCATTCACTCCCGTACTATTATGTTATTCACATGGGTGCATAAGGGGTAGAGTGTGTAAGGTAGGGGGTATAATAATGATAAAAGTGAGTGTGAATGCAAAGATATTATTGTCAAAATGATAAGGTGGGAGATAAATGTGGAACTCTCAAAATAAAAAGATGGAAAATATTTGTGGAACAAGGGAGTAATACTTTGGCGAAATTACCAGGAATAATTTCTACTCTAATCGATTAACCCAAAATAATTCAAACTTCAGAAATTAATGCAAATCATCGCCACTTGGCACCTTGAGCCCGAAATGACTTAATTAATGTTTATAACGAGTTTTTTTTTAAATATTTAAGCCTTGAGTTATCTATCAATTCTGATGGACATATTTACAACGAAAATTTTAATTTTACATTTCGATATATTTTAAAATTTCATTAGATCAACACTTTTGCCTAGTACTTTTTTAATCTAATAATTTTGCGAAATTACTTTGAATAACCATTTTGGTTACAAGTATAGAAACGAATTAGAACAGCAATATCAAACGTTCAATTCCAGAAACAAATGAAAAGAAGCAGAAAAAATAGAGTCAGTTGAATATTCATTTGAAGATCAGAAATTTAGATAAAATCTCCCATCGTATTCTGGCTGTCGGCATTTGCATTGTGAAGCAAAAAGCGGGATTCCCACCAATTGCCCACGCTCCCATATGCAATATCTTATCTCCACCATCAATCATTCTTTCTTAACTATGAAAGAGGGAGCAAAGTTAAAAGAACCGAATTGATGAAATTAGATAAATGAATAAACTATTGCCCACTCTCATGATCTCAGCTACACAAGCTTTACAAGTAACAGAAAATTTGATGGTATTATACTCGTATTTCCGTATTGCTATTGGATCTCTAGGCAAGAGGGATTTTGAAAAGAATAAAATAAGGGCCAAGGCAAAGCAATTAAGCTCAAGATGGAGAACATAGTTGCCTAGTTGGTGGTCTGCTTAATTATTTCATACTCATGATGAGTGATGAGCACTTCACCAGTTCACCTATGAGCGAGATATATCTATGTCATGCACGACTTTTGCCACCACTTCTTAATTATGCACTGGTTTACTTGGTCAAATTATTGCAATTCCATCGTAAGAAAACCGACTTTTCCTGTGTAATTTGGCTATCTTTCTGAGCTAGTATTACAATCAACGGTAGCTAGCGAAATTACCAAGAGAATTATGTTTTTTTGTTGTTGTTAGAACCACAAATATAGTTCTTTGATACTCCTTCAAGTTTTTGTTGTAGGGTTACTCGATAGGCGATGGTGAATCGAGGACAATGCTAGAGTGAACTAACGGTTCAAAAATTCGATAGTAGTATATAGGCCCACATGATAAAGAGGGGAATGATAACTAGTATATAGGTTTGGTGGACTACTCCACTTATTGCCAATAGATTTTAGGATGAAAACACGTCAAACTTTTGTGCTAGCCACCCCCGCCTTTCCACACAGGCCTAACCACATGTAGTGGTCAAGTTAGCCCCTATGTGAAGTGGCTCATGGAGTATATGCTAGTGGAGACAATCATTTTCCGTAATTGAGAAAAGAGTACTAGTAAAGTACTTCCTAATTGTGAAGCTCATGCGAAATTGAACTTCTATCTTGCTAATTGTCAAGCTAGTACTAAAGGGCTTCCTCCTTATAGTTGATAGGTTAGGATCGTTTAACGACGTTTACCCGTTGTCAAAAAAAAAAAAAACTATCTCGAGATTCATTAAACATACCTCAAAATAAACATAAGAGAAATCTTCCAATTAGCAACATCATATTCCTAGTACTCATTAAAACGTCTGATAATCGTCGCATTTGAGCAAGTTTACATTATCCACGTGCCTGATCCGGTATTTAGTACTTGATTGATCCGAGAATTTGTGTGACAGACTCACAGACTGACACCGTCCTTGTCGACCATTTTAACTCCCCACAATGCTACAGCCTATAAGAGGATACGAGCTTCGTATAATATACTTCGTAGTACGTAGTTCGATAATTAAAATCTATTTACTAGTCTTGAGACTTGACTTCGAGACGGTGGTGTTCGACCACTTCGGGATTGACTTTTGTGTTTCCCTTGGCACATGACCATAAAGTGTTAAACATTTGGGTCGTGATTCGTGTATAAGCTTACTCTCTATCTTATCTCATGGACTTTGATGAGTTGGTCCATGTGTAATATAACATTTCCTAGTGGGCTGGAGGCCTTAAGCTGATCTGGTAGACTGGTACTAATACTTCTGGGCCTTTGGTATAAAAAGAGGGGTTGTACCGGTTGCACCTCCCTTTTTTTTTCTTTTTTTTTTTGTAAGAATGATAATAACCTTTTTTTTTTAGAAAGGTAAGGAGAAAAGGAAATTAGGAGGCCCTCCTCTCGAGGGATTCTCCTAATTTATCCGCTAATAGAATGATAATCTAACTCCCTAGACCACGAAGAATAATAATAACCTAGTCCTAAGTACATTGGGAGAAACTAGGAAGAGAAGATGTGTTGGTCGAGATGGTTGGCGCATCACTTGGATTCCGGGGAGATCTTCAAGTCTCATCACCTCCTTACCATATTTTTTTTTTGAAAATTGAGTACATTCACTACATTGGGAGGAAAATTGTGTGGCTATTAAAGAAGTCGTGAGAATTAAAGAAGTTAAATTAGTCAATATACTAATTGTTAAGAAAAATAAGACACTTATGTTAATGGAGGCTTTCGAACTTGTGACATACGATATATTATTAGACTTGTTTATTTGACTACAACTATTCCTACTCCAGCATCCTTCTTAATAAGATATAGTCACATGAGTTTCAAGCTCGAGCTCGGAACTTCGTGAGTTTTTTAGATCGAGCTCGAAAACTCCTCACTTATTACCTCGACAACATGAGCTCGAGCTCGCTGTTTATTTTTTACGCCGAGCTTCAATTTAAAAGCTCAACGAACTTTGAGCCGAGCCGAGACTACCCAAGCTCGGGCTCGCCTCGACTCGTTATCACCTCTAATTTTGACACTCATTAATTATCAAAAACATATCAATATGGTTTATAAAACTACATGTCTACATGGTGATACATTTTCAAAGTGTCTTGCATCTCAGTTACGAGGTGAATTGAAAATAACTAAACTGAACTAACTAGTTTTTAAAAACAAGCCCTAAAAATGGTTGTTTGGTTGCCACAATTTTCTCATGGAAAAATTATATTTCGGGGAAAGTGTTTTTTTTCTTTCAATTGTTTAATTAGTCAATAATATAGCATGGGAATTAAAATTCAATGGGATTTCAAATCCAACAAGATGTAGTAATATTTTGATCACCTAGTTCCCTCTAGGTGAAAGTAAACTCCTACAGAGCATGTCCCTCCCCACATTCCAAAATCCTGTCAATTTCCATCTCAATCAAATAACAAAGTTTTAATACCGATTCTCTTACCAATTATATAAATTGTGTTTCCCATGAAATCAATCATCAATCATCAATCAATCAATATCAATATATATATATATAAAGCTGAGTTTTTTCGAGAGCTCTAAGCTATGCCACATGGGACGGAGCACTCTAAGCTATGCCACATGGGAATAAAAAACACCAATAGGAGCTTATAACTATGCCACATAGAATAAAAAACACCAATAGGAAAAAAGCTAATTTGTTTTTAAAAGAAAAGAAAAGAAAACAAAATAATTACCAAATAAGAGAAGAGTTCTTTGAAAAAAAGAAGAAAAAAAATCAACCAAAAAAAAAAACGAATAACAAAGAACAAAAATAAAATTGTTAATGACTAGCAAAAGACAATTGTACACGTTGTGGAAACCAAAAGCAATTAACTAAAAAAAAGAAGAAATTAAAGAAAAAACAAAAAAAAAGAATAACAATAGTTAATGGCCAACAAAAAAAATTGTACACGTTGAACTTGGAAACCATGGGAGCATATGAATAAATTAGCTCCTTTTCTCTTTCTTCTTTCCATAGAAGAGTGACTATAGTTCATATTAGTGTTTTATATATGAGAATGTGTATTAATGATAGAAATAGATTAATTGGTGGTACCCTCCGATGACCATTATTGATCGTATCTCATATATTAAACGGGTTCACACACACAAAAAATTGATTAATTGGTGGTACCCTCTGAGGACCATTATTGACCGTGTCTCATACATTAAACGAGTTCACACAAAAAAAAAAGATTAATTGGTGGTACCCTCCAATGACTATTATTGACCGTGTCTCATATATTAAACGACTTCACACAAAAAAAAAGATTAATTAGTGGTACTCTCCGATGAACATTATATAATATTATGTATATATGTAAACTTCAAATGCTAATTTAAAACATACTTCAACAATACGTACAATTTAGTTCAATACAAGAACCATATTTTATTAACAGAGAAAAAATACAATATATACGAGATATAAAATTGTGTTCCGTGCAATGCACGGGCAAGAAACTAAATAAAAAAGACCAATAAGAAAAAAGTTAAGTTTTTAATAGAAAAAAGAAAAGAAAAAAGTTCAACGATAAAAAAAAAAACAATCGTGCAAGGAAATTGACTCGCAAGTCGCATTGAACAATTTACTAAACTAAGTCATCCAACATCGTAAGGTTCTATCATGAATTCATGCTAATCGATAGATAACAAGTAGAGTCCAAACAATTCACAACTCCTATGTTTTAGTTATTCTTATCTAGATGGAGTTTTAGCTACCCAAATTTTTTGTAAAAGTATGTTACAAATTTTACAAACGTGTTACGTGACAACAAAAATATGAACCAAAGCAAAAAAAAAGTACAACATTTTATTTTGTTTAGAATTACTTAGGTTTTATGGACCAATCAGTTAGGTGCCAAAAAAAATATACTAGCAAAAAGATAAGTGTTTTCTTTTTTTTAACTGATAAAAAAATTAATAGATAAAAATTTCAAATTATATAGTGTTTTCTTTTCTTCTTTTTTTCAGATAGGAACTTATAGATTAAAAAATATTAAAGTAGTGTATAGACAACAAAATAAAATATCCAATTTGAGTTTGCAAATAAAAATTTCTAACAAAGACTCATAATTTATATCGGACAAATATTTCCAGCAATAAAGAGTTTGTAAATAAAAAAATTCAGCAAAGAGTCATTAGTTTGTATTGGACATAAATTCTAGCAGTAACTAACGTATGAACATCATTACCTAGGCTAAAGAAAACTGAAAAGAAAAATGCAATTTGAGTTTGTATCGGGATGTTGTCTAAATGATCCAATATTTTTGTAGATTTACATCATGATGATCATGGTAATCGGATAAGTGATCCAATTATTGTGTAGTGAGGGTTTATTATTGTTTAGTCGATGGGTCATTATTACCCAGTCTTATATATAAAACGGGTTCACACAATTTTTTTTGAAACTTCTATTAGTATACAAACTCCTCCCAATAACACCACAAAATATATATATACTCGATGTACTTCGACTACTCATGTACTTCCTCCTGCGAATGGAAATTGCTACCATTGAGTCCTTGAATTGTCTGGTTTTTTGGTTTCATTAATTGATCTGATTATGATATGATATGGGAACTGTTGAAAATAGGTCAATCAGTC
>ONZK01003637.1:109368-120830 GCA_900322385.1 Pharnaceum exiguum
CACTAGTCATTAGTCACATAAAAATGTCCATTAGTCATCAATGTTAATTTTTTAATTAAAACGATGACGTGGCACAGGGTGTATATATACACCCGGTGCACAGAAGACTTAGAGTAATTTTTAACCCGAAATCCAATTTGACCCGAATCCTTTTAACGGGTCAAATTGATTTTCTGGTTAAAAGGGTTCGGGTCAAATTTGTTTTCGGGTTAAAAAACATGACCATGACCCTGAAAAATAGATCGGGTTCGGGTCGGGTCAAGTTTTGACTTGTGTAGTGAATGGCGTATTTACAGGTATGGGTATTAATAAACAATACTTGTTATTAAATTCTTTTTTAAAAAAATTATGCATAACACTCCATATGTATTAACGGTGTATTTATTCCGTTACTTGTAGGTCCTTAATAAAAGTTTATGGTAAACGTTTGGTCCTTTCTAACCCATGAATTTCTAGTAGGTCCTTAATGGACACTTTCAAAACATAAAGTCCTTAATGGAAGTTTAAGGCAAATATTGGGTCCTTTTTAACCCATAAACTCATAGTATAGCCTACTACGGAGTACGAGTAGTACATTAGTTAGCTGGCATATTTGCGTATGACGGCCAAGGAGATCATACATGTGCGGAATTCGTACATGGTACACCCGGGTGTACGGAGTTAGGTACACCCTATACACTAATTTTGAAATAAACAAAAAATAAAAGCCCAATATTTACTAACCTAAATACAAAGGTGGGTGTACGGTGGTAGGTACACCCGGGTGTACGATGTAAATTACCACATGTGCGTTTTTTTACTGTGCCTAGCCAAAATAGACAACCTAAACAGCAAGATGTCATCTCTTACACCAACTCAAGGGTCCAATAACTGCGCCTGGGAGCTCACTGCTCCGCTATATCAGTGCATCCTACTCCAATCCCTCTCTTTAATTCTCCTCTATCTCATCACAATCACTACACACTCATAGCAAAGATGAGATCATACATGATAGACTGGCCTAATGTACTATTGCCTATTATTGGGAGGGTCACTGATATTTAATTATCGTACTTCTATTTGAAAACAACCTTTCACTTTGGTAGCAATAATGTTTTGTGTATATAAAAGCAAGAAAGCATCTTCGATTTGCAATAACTATATGAAATCTCTTCTGAACAGAAAATTAAACGTAATCAATGAGAGGGGAGTAAATTCATGATTGTTAGACTACTTTAATCACCATTATAAGCTTTAAAGTGAAATTATTTACATTTAGCAGAAGCTAAGATAGACGGTTTCTTTTTATTTTTCCACTTTGATTTAGAGACAAATATTAAGGAGTGGTATTTTTGGACTAAGTGTGAGGGGAGCGTGTGAGAGAGGGGTAGTGTTATAAAGGTGAAAGGCAAACGGCAAAATTGTAAAACTAAATACCTATTAAAGAAAGTGGAACAACAAAAGAAAATAGAGGTAGTATAATCTAGAAGAGACGTACTAGACGAAACTGCACATGTACGTGCCCAACTATACTATACTAAAATCATTAAGCTAATTAACCATACCATACGTTAGCTCAATGGTATAAGACTATAACACCTTATTGAGCTCACATATTTGAGAACGATCTAATTAGCAGGAGGTCATGTGTTACATTTCCATCATATGAAAACATTCCTTAGGTAATCAGCGGCAGCCACGCACCAATCGAGAGTGGAGATTAACCTTAATTAGGCCCAAATATATAGCTTAATGAAATCTCGTGGAAAACCAAAATTGAATAAATCATCAGTGTGTTTAAAGAGTTAACTACGTACTGATATTAGCATACTAAATAATTCAATTTGCTCTTAGTATATATGTTCCCCTCAAAAAAGTTACCGAATTGCCCTAATTGCGTAACCGATTGACATACCAAAGATATTACCTTAACTCGTTAGTCTCGATACCAAATTGCTTTATGCCTAGTTGCCTACTATACCTATGCTTTTATCTCTCAACGGAGAGCACTTGGCTGAAGCATCAAGCTGGTAGGAACACGATATAAGCTTGCATTGTGTACCAAATGTTTGACATTGTGTGAATGATAAAGACTTTCACTCCTTTCCACCACACAAAATGTACGTACGTTGCATATTTCAAGATTTAACAAGGAAGAATATGCGCTCATTTAAGAAAAAGTGAAAAGAAGCTAAGACATTGCAACTTAAGCAAAGAGTGACTTGAGAACGACTAATGTGTACTTAAGGAACAAAATAGGAACGCTAGTACGAATGTGCATTCAATATATCCCTATAGCACTACTGCACTAATAAGCTTAAGAGAATGTGTACATCATCGATTGCGAAATCTTCACTTACCCATGCTATGTCACTAATAGTAGTACACTATAACTGCCGATCAACACTTCTAATTGGCCCACCAAAAAAGCAGACACAAATAGCAACCTAAACATTGTAACCTCACTCTCATTTACACGGAAAGTGGTGACCTTTGGTTTAATGTATGGTGGGCTTCTTTGATCTACCCCTACATTACTTACCCTCTTGTTGTAGTATATATTTAGCAACTCGATTCCTTTCCTGATCGATAATCTCATAAGTTCTCAACTATATATCCTACTGTACTGTTCTCTGCTCGTTTTTCTCTCATTCGATCAAATGGTACTATCAATAAGGAAGAAGTTCAGAGGTGTCAGGCAACGCCACTGGGGCTCCTGGGTTTCCGAGATTCGCCATCCTTTGTTGTATGTACTGCTACTTATATAAAACCTACATATGTAGCATAATTACACATTTAGATACTTTTTGACGTTTTTTCTACGTTTTGACTTTTTTCAGTTTGTTATACAAACCAATATGCACGAAATTTTACAACTACATCAATAAAATTGCTCTAATAATCAATTCAGTTAAAGTCATTTTTATTGAAATTTATATATCTATGTCTATTTGGATTAATGCAGAAGTCATATATATGTACAAGTAAAGTGTACATTGTAGCAATTACTCCCATTAGTAGCCTAGCTAGTACATGAACGATAATTAGGGACGCCATTCCTATGACGGTCCACTCTTGTACGTTAACGAAACAATATTCATGCATATTTGGGAACTTCATAAAACTAATTAAATTCTTTTCCGTGGTCACAGGAAACGGAGGGTATGGCTCGGAACCTTCAAGACGGCGGAGGAAGCCGCCAGGGCATACGACGAGGCGGCCATCCTAATGAGTGGCCGAAACGCTAAGACCAACTTTCCAGTTAACACTAGCAGCTTAACACCTAGAACCGAAGACCTTGCGTCTTCATCAATATCATCTTCAAAATCTTTAAGCTCTATCTTGAGTTCAAAGCTTAGAAAGTCATGCAAAAATCCCTCTCCTTCGCTCACTTGCTTAAGGCTCGACACACAAAACTCCCACATTGGGGTATGGCAAAAGAGGTTCACTGGTGGCCGGTATAACACGAGCTGGGTCATGACTGTCGAGCTCGAAAAGAAGGCTAAATGTGAGGATGAGATAAAGGATAGCACCATCAGCGTTGATGGTGCGCAAGACCAAGCTAGGGATGAAATCAATGAAGAGGAGAGAATTGCCTTGCAAATGATAGAGGAGCTTCTAAATCGAAGTTAATCTTATGTGACGAATTTAATTCCTGCTTAGACTTGTGAGGCACTAGCTGGCAAGTTGCAAAATCAGTCACTTGGTTTGACCATTATGATCAAACGAATGTTAATCGCAGCTTGCTGAAGTTGAAGAAAAAAAGAAGTGTGGGCAGATAATTAAATAGGGTAATTTAGGTATTTGTAATAATCAGCTATATATATCTCCACTGTAGTGTGAAAATGTTTATTGAGCTAGTGATACTGTATTCTGCCAATTATTTGTCAAATATTAGCACCTCTAATACTGTGTTCATCTGTCGTTTCAATGTGATCGATGTCCATCCAGGTTTGGACTAAGTTTAATTAAGCCCTTTACTTGTCTAGGACGAATCTAAATTGCACTAAATTAAGATAATTTAATTTATTTCTTACTTGTTTTATTTTATGTAGCGTAAATAACCAAGTTTATTTGAATTGAAAATAAACCAAAATAAAACTAATTATAGTGCATGAACATATGTTTAAATAACTAGGATTCCGGTGCTTACCTTAGATCGAAATATACTGTTCCGTTTAGCATTATCACGTAAAATGTAAGCTTGATCGATCAGTTAGTGAAAGCCGCTCTGTATCTGTTTTCTGACCTCTAAAATAAAAGTGATCAAGTGCGAGTATACTGTTCAGTGGAAATAGACAATAAATTTTTACACTATCTTTAGGCAGACATATGAGTATGTTATATTAATTGGTTTGTACAAATGTATACTTCTATGATGTATGTGGGACTTGGCTAGTACAAGTTCAAAATGCCTCCACTGCAAAGTTCCTATTGGAGTTGACTTGAGCAAATCACCACGCCATTTATGTATATTGCTTAGTCAATTAATTGATTATATGGCGTGACAACGAAAGTTCACTAAAGACATTCTGTCAACTATGGCTCCAAGCCTCCAAAGCATCGACTGATCATGAATGGCATCTGCATATGTGCTACCTACTCTGTTTTTTTTTTGCCCTCCGTTCAATAAACAATATATTTTTGGTTGAGTTATATTACTGATTGAGTTTAGGTTTGCTGTAACAGTGAAACGTGGTTTCACCTCAGCTTGTCATGCGTGAGTTGAAAAAAGTGATTTCAAATTTTATATTTTAAAAGTTTTTTCACTCACACACTTTTAAAAAGTTGTCAAACACCTTTAAAATATAAAAGTGCTACCCAAACACTTTGAAAGCATTTCAAACTCAATCCAAATTGCAGCCAATATCATTACTATTTAACTTTTTTTAAAGCGGAAGTTCTAAAAAAAGAAAAGATAACGAAATCAAACACCCCAACATTCTAAGGAGTAGGGTGTATAAATTCACGACAAGTCTTTTTAAATTAATATATTGTGTGTTAATTTACACCCATTTTAAAATGATTATGGTTTACCTTTAATTTAGAAGGAAGAAAATATAAATTTCTTACTTTTTAAAGAAACTTTTCAAAGTTATACTTTTGGTGGTGTACGTATAGGTATCCAAGTATTATTGATATAAACCCCAAGGACATTAAATCCATACAATGTCTTCTCAATTTATGGTGAAAGTTAAAAAAATTTGACCAAAAAAGTTATACAATAAATATTTTTTTGGATGGAGGGAGTAAAACTTTTGACATATTATTCGAATTTGTACATATACACCTCCGGTGTACATGGTTTCAGTACACCTTATGTTATTTTTCACATTATGCCTAATCCTCGGGCACATGAAAGTAAAAGCCCAATATTTACTTATCTAAATACAAAAGATGTGTACGGTGCTAAGTACACTCGGGTGTATGATATATTACGTACCATAACATTCTCACTGGGGCATGTTAATGAAATTTGCTTGTCATCTAATCTTGTTGATCACAAATAACAAAAAGAGATTTCCATAGTATAGATATTTCATCAACGAAAAGGGAAAACGAAAGCTAATATTACCATGTAACTTAGCTGGATAATGTTACCCTTTCCCCCCTAAACCTTCTTCATCTCTTCCGAAGATCCCTCACAAAATCATCCCTTGCACATCTGTACGCAAGTGTCCTCCCTCAACCTTTCAGTAATTGATTCTTTCTCCTCCGTTTATCTTCTCAGCTCCCCCATTCCGGCCATCGACAACAACGATGGGTAAGAGGGATGTCGAGACCGGAGTAGGGGGTACGTTCTACTACTATGCTCCACCCCCACCACCAATGTACCCACCCCCAAGGGAGCCATACATCGCTTGGTTGGTCCCCTTGATATTTGTTGCGGACGTCCTTGTGTTTATTTGGGAGATGTATGAGAACAATTGCCCTGCAACCTTGGACGACCCTCAGCTTTGTTTCTTACATGAAACTTTGGGAAGGTTCTCCTTCATGCCCCTCGTGCAGAACCCTCTCCTTGGCCCATCCTCGACCACGTAAGCTTCCCTCTTCCTCCATACACGTTATAGAGAAGCATGCATGCTGTGGAATTATAGTTTTTACAATTTTCGTGTGTGAAGGTTGATAATGTATGCGCGCATTCTTCCTTGGCGTATGAATAACAAGATGATATGAGCATAATTACGATTATCATTTATGATCAATTCTATCTCTGCAAATTTTCTAATATTTCCTTTTAAATTCATTAATTCATGTTATGATTAATCATAAAATTAGACTATGTATGATCTTGTACGTTCATCTTTTCAATCAAGGTTGTTTCTCTTTCCTGACTTTCATGATTTATGCCCGACTAGCATATCAGCATCAAAGATTCATCACGCATATCTAGCTAGATTAATTTGAGACCACTTTTTTCCCTATAATGTTTTAATTTAATGATATATACCATGCATTCATCAATCTACAGGCTGCAGAAAATGGGTGGATTGCGGTTACAGCAGGTTAAAAGTGGGGAATGGTGGCGTCTCATCTCATGTATATGGCTACATGCAGGAGCAATCCATTTGATTGCCAATATGATCAGTCTCATCTTCATCGGAGTTCGCCTTGAAGAGGAATTTGGATTTTGTAAGCCCCTCTTATATATTCACTAGATAATAAACGTCCAGCAATATAACTATAATTTGGCATAACAATCACATCTTTCTTTTTTTGATGGAGGCATAAGAATCAAATCTTGTAGTATTAAATTATTAATCTGCAGACTTTTGAGTTTTTTCATATTCATAGGCTCAATGTATAAACTCTTTTTTCACGAATGAAGTATGATTCTCATATATTAAGACAAATTACAGGGAGAATAGGACCGTTGTACCTGCTATGTGGATTTGGAGGGAGTTTGATGTCTATTCTACATCTCAGCCACAACGCTGGCAAAGCTGGGGTTGTGTCAGTTGGTGCTTCAGGTGCACTTTTTGGACTTCTAGGAGCCATGCTTTCCGAGATCATGACCAACTGGAGCCTTTACACTAACAAGGTAACCTTAACTCTACTACATTATTATACCGCAGCAGGGCGCAACTGCACAGCAGTTCGGTGGTACTTCAGATTGACTTTAGCCTTGCATAACTTTGGATAGGGTACACCATATTCGCTGCACGTAACAAGTGATGCATATAGTGGAATACGATTGAATAGATCGGTACACTATATAGTGCAAATACTAATTGTCATATTGTTGCAGTGCTCAGCTATTTCAACACTTCTACTGATCACTGCCTTCAACTTGGCGGTTGGATTAATCCCTGGAGTAGACAATTCGGCACATCTAGGAGGATTTTTTACAGGGTTTCTTCTTGGCTTTATACTCTTGATCCGTCCTCAATATGGTTATGTCAGCAGCAAGTACCTTTCTGCAGGAGATCAAAGAAGTAAATCCAGGCACAGATGCTATCAGTATTTCTTCTTGCTAGTGGCCTTAATCACCTTGATTCTTTTGTAAGTTGTACATAGATTTTTCACTGTTCTCTTTTCCTTCTTCAATGGAAGGTTAACCCTCTAATATATTTCACTTGATTTGCGCAGATTTGCATATGGCTTGACAAAGCTATTTGGAGAAAGTAGCAACACACTTGAATTGTACAAATTTCATTAAATTGAATTTTTCTTGGGTTGATAAAAATTCTGTATTGGAATTTAATTAGCTTCGTTGAAAGCTAGCATTGGCACATACCGAAACCATGCAAAACAGGCTGACCCATGTACTATTATCTAGTTTCCCCCTTCACCCCAAACTCCCAAGTCACAAGTCACTACTAGCTAGTGCAACACCGTGCAAACGCAAGGGTTATCCACCAACAAAACAGAGTACCTCTGTGTCGAGGTGCGAGCGTGAATTAACATACATTATGCTCCTAGCAATAGCTCTTGCATAGTGGACTTTGTTCTTGTCCTTGTTCAATGTTAGGATATGTCCTCTAATGCACATAAATAAAGCATATGTACATATTCAGTGCAGCTTTCTACTTTTCTAGTCAGTATTCATCAGAGATTAAAGTTTGATGATTCATAGCATGTGTATGTTTGAAAAAAGATAACAATGAAGCACATAAATATAACAGAAAAGAAACAATTGGAACGTTTGGGAAGAAACTGACCGCATACCTTGATCTATATCTCACATGACTCCGACTTTCCAAAGAAGGTGTAACGATTGTTTGCTATATTGTCATATACGAAATCACGAAAAAACCTATGAGAAGGGAATAACCATGTTCAGCATCCACAGGTAAGTTATATCCTCAAGAGAGTTGCACTGGGCACTAGGCAGATGCAATGAGGCGAAAGCATGAAAAAATGCAGATAAAATTCTACGTACAGAGGTACAAAATGCAGGAAGAATGCCATCTGCGGAAATGGCAAGTCTATGTATTCCATTATCTTCAGCACAGCTTCAGACTTGATGTAGGATCTGTAGACATAAGGTGCACCAAAATTAGAGACTTGGGATCTGTAGACATAAGTGCCAGCAAATAGGTGGTAATTGCCTAATTGATAAAAGGACAAAACATCAAACTTCATGAAGAATCACCGAGTCACAGTATTTCTGGTCACACCATCTGGCAATTGATAAAAGTACAAAACATCAAACTAAGTGAAGAAAGCAGTCACTGAGAGAATTGCTGATCACACCATCTAATACTAACTTGCAAGGGTGCCTACTTTCTTTTTTACCTTTTTGTGGGAGGGGAGCACACAATTGCTTAAAAAGCAACGAAGTAAAAAAAAACCTTTAGAATGGCATTTCAAAGAAATGCAGGACCAGACAACCCAATTATGTGTGATACTATCTTTTTATTCATGAATTTCAGGACATTGTGCATTTTTCTGCAGCAAAATTAAATCAAGGAAACAGAAATGATCTCTTTGACAAAAAACAGAACATACAAAGTCATTAGCAGACGTTGTCTCAGAAGTATCCGACATGGACATGTACCCCAAGTGTCTCACTCAGCCATTTTTCAGAATTAGCTCACAAGTTATAAGAAAGGAGACAGCCTCTCCATAGTAGACTGAAACACGCCAAATAAGATTTATTTCAACCAATTTCACTTCATAATCCATTAATCCTCACCTGTCCTGTTCAACCAGAACAACACTTGATATATCATCAGGAGCCCTTCCTGATCTCCTTAACAGGTTTCTCCCAGACTCGCTCTGAAGGGCCTCATATCTGATTATCCTGTCAGTCAGAGCCACAAAGAAATCAACATGATAAGTGTATGCCTCTATCAATGTTTTCTGGTACAAGCAGATGAAAATAAAACCTTTAGCATGTATAATCAAGAAAAAATAAAGCCTCAGTGACTAAGATACCCGTGAGGAAAAAAATGCAGTTTTTATTTAGCGGAAGGGCTGAATTTCACTACGAATCAATCAATTAACCAACCTGTTACGGTCATTGTCTCGGACAAACTTCACACCTCCATTGCAAAGGTTGCAAACACCTGACCACATCATTGACACGATTATTGAGTATTATTGGGCGACTACAATCAGCCAGTTGTATATGATGTAACTTGTATGTATAACATAAGCACTTAGAAACATAACTACATAAATAATAACTACTCACTAGGGCTTGTCTGGATTGGATTGCTAGTGATAGAGGAGTAATGATTAATGGAGTATTGATAACTGGACTATTTAAGAGTTTGGTATAGAAGAAAGATAATTCCTCCTTGAATGATTTCTGCAAAGGCCAGAAACTTAGTACCCCCTTCATCCATCAGTATTGTTTCACCTCCTAATCGAGTTTGGATCCTCTCCATTTGAGTTCCCTCCAATTACCTTTCATTTGCTCTTTGGATAGTAGTATAAAAATAATTTGTCTTTTCTTAAAATAATTTGTCTCTCCTCCCAAATCTTTCAAACACCTCCTCTAGTAACATATCCTCCCTAAATGAGTTAGGAGATAATCATTCCTCTTAATTCATCTCCTTAAATCATTGCAACTTATCAAGCATGACTTAAGTGGTATTTCCCACCCACCACGGAATAACTATATATCCACTACTCGTCTACTCTAGCATACCCTAGCATTAAGGTGTGTTTTGTTCGTCTGCAAGGATCAACTGAACTGGAAAAAACTGAAGTATAGCACTATAGACGAACAAAACGCAACCTTTTAAGGTACATAAGACAAACACATTAACTTATCCAAATTATAAATTACAAATCTAGCAAGTATCAAATTAACAATAAGAAGTTAAAAATTTCAAAAAACCAATCAAGTGACCATAAGTTGGTATTTCACATTGGTAAAAGCTGAAGAAGACATTAGGCAGTCAAACATAAGATTAACTGAATAAATCAATAAGACAATAACCAAAGACCATTCTTGTCCTAGTTCCTTTGCTCTTTTCCTTCACGGGTTTTCATCAAACCAAAAAACTGAAACTCATTTGTAACATTTTTGAAGAAAGATTATACCGTCGAAGAGCATGATGGGACGGGAGTCTCCATCAAAGAAGCTAGCAGTGGCAGCCACCCAGTCTCCTGTGTCTTTAATTCTCACTGCCCGAGGAGAGAGAGTTGACAGCCGAGCCTGTCGTCGTGGTTGATGGGATACCTGCAGGGTCATGAAACCGGTAGGAATAACTGTTGTTGCCGCCATTTTTACTTCCCTTTACAGTTTGTTTGTTGGACTGTCGTGCTTAAGTGATTGAGAGGAAAAGAATAATAATAAGTGAGCGGAGCCACGTGGAAATTCTGGAACCATTTGCCAAGTCATGATTTTTCAGCCAAGTCTGTTTATTGGAATAGACACGTCACACGTCACATTTGTCACTAATTCTAAAAAAAAAAGAAAAAAAGAAAAAGACTTACCTAATTTATGTGAACGGTTTCTAACTGGACAAGAAATGTCATTATTGTGCAGCTGAGGGGTCATTATTGTGTAACCGATACGTTATTAGTACCAGAATCATAAATGAAACACGTTCTTTTTCCAATTTAATGGTATATGAGGAAATCATCAATCTACTTGATGGCATAAAGGGGTAAAATATACCTTCAACTTTTATAAATTCGAAAATCAACTCTCAAATCAGCTAATTTTACCATCAACTATGAACTTAACGATCGAAGCACTAAAAGGTAACATCAGCATATTTAAATAACCAAAAAATATATTAAATATTTAGATATAACCAATAATACAATATGGTAAAAATCAGGTAAACAAAATTTAAAATTTCCTAAATTTTAGAATATTATGATTATAATATATTCCGACGGTAAGATTATTATTACAATTTTGTTTTTGAACGCATTATTAATACAACTCCATTGCAACTTATTACTGGTTTAGCTTACAACATGTTTATAGTGGCCTTGTTTGGGAGTTAGAAAGAGCAGTTAGCAGTTAGTAGTTAGCAGTTAGCAAGAGCAGTTTTGGATAGTAGATAGCAGATAGT